>JANHFX010020495.1:0-40858 GCA_027560015.1 Chloroceryle amazona | reverse complement strand
GGGGGCATTTTTGTGGGTTTTCCTGTTTTGTTTTTTTTTTAAAAAAAGCTAGGCTGAATGCATGTGTGTTATTTATAAATTGGTTACGTCTAGTAATCTTCAAGTTTCATGATGCATCATTAGACAAAGAAATTAGCTACATAAAAATTTACAACAGGGACATACAAATAAATACAAAACCTTTCACAGAGAGCCACAGTTTTGTTGATGCTTTAAGGAAAGTAATGAACTAGTTAAAGTGTCTATGTCCTTACAGATGAACTCAAGGAAAGGTACACCCCATAAAATCAAGCGTCGAATACAGTAGCCTATCTCAGCAGCTTTAACATCTCCTGAAGCAAAAATAACTTGACACTTTCACAAGTGTATGCCGCCCAAAGCAGAGTCTCACAGCATCTCGGACTACATGCAACCTTAAGGAAAAGAAAGAGTAAGACAAAAATCTAAATTAGATCCTTCAGAAGTCTGTTTGGTACACCTAAGTATGTATTTTGATAACATTCTTATCTAAGGCAGGCAAACTACAGAAATCCTCTTGCATGATGCACTCACATGCAAAGTCATCACAGAGCACACTGAAACCAAAACTCAAGGACCACTGTATGAAAGCTGACAGATGGGCCAAACTAGAAACCAGCTCATTTTCCAAAGCTATCTGGAATTATCAGTACCTTCTCTATTTAATGAATTTCAATTTTTATCACTTATGTTTCAAGAGGAAGCTGCAAACAAAGCAAGGCTTAAGTTAACAATGACATTTCATATGATAAAAAAAAAAATCTAGTTCTGGCAGATTCCCAATGATTACCTTAGTACCAGTTTCATGGCTGTGTATCGTGTTGTGCAGTTGCAGATCTGCTTTGGGGTGATACAGCTGCTAACAATCCACTTACTATTTCTCGTCTTATTTCACCGACAATAGACTCCTTGATCTGAAAGGAATTAGACGAAGTTTCAAGGTTGGTAAGTTACATAGCCAATGGATAAACCCAAATGATATTGCAGACATTAACAACATACAAAAATGTATACCACCAAAAAGTCAACTTTCAAAAAAAGCAATTAGAAAAATTGCATGAGGGGGTTTCTCTTGGAAAAATAACTGTAAATAATTCTGAAGTTCTTGCAAATCATACAAATGCAAGCCCGGCTAGTTTTATTTTTCCAGATGGTAAATATATCTATGTTTTACACTTAGGATAATTGGGTTTAAGAAAAAGTACATTTTAACTATACAAAGTTCGGAAAATAGTGTTTCAGGATATACAAACATAAAAAGCACCCCAAATGCACCACTTTTTTACATTAGTCATTATCTCTTGAAAAGGCAAGCAGGACAGATCTACCTCAAAAATGGATTATGCAGTAGGAAAGGTCTAAATTCATTAACATGAGCTGATGTTGTCACATAAATCAAAAGGAGACAAATCCTAATTACATATTTTCAGCAGCAAAGACAAAAAACTTCAACAGTTGCTCACATCATCAGTTGACCACTGGGATATGATCTATGTCAACAAAGACTATTTTTCACAAGATTGTGACAAAGAATTTACCCATTAAGTTTTACATAAAACAAACACAGTATTTACTACTATGAAGCACCTGAGGCTAGAACAAAGGAAGAGCAGAGCACTGATAGCTATAGCAAAGGAAACAAAAGAGAAAAGGAGGCAAAAGAGCATATTATGCTGGAAAGGAGCAGGGCATGACAAAGAAAACACAGGCTGCTTGCATATAAAAGAAATCCTTGGCACCAACTCATTTTTTAGATGGTCTTCAGTAAGAACTAGCAAATCACACACAATTCCAAGGACAGAGGACGATGATAGTGAGAGAGTGCATGATAGTGAAAGAATGACCCTGCTGCCATGGTCACCCACAGGAGCACTCATCAGCCCAGTTAAGCAATACAGTTTTCTTTGTCCTATGAAAAGGCAATATAATTTTCTGGCACAAACAACTGATCTTATACTAAAGAAAATACTGCTCATAGTGTCATTTCGAAGTAGCTTGAAAGCACCTGAGTAGATGAATGTGATACTCAGTGCCCGAAAAAAAGCTGAAATTTCTAATCCTGGTTTTGCCAGTAACAAATCCCTTCATGTTCTAATGCCCCACCAAGAGCACTGGAATAATATTTACTCAAACCCAGCCTTCCCAACAGCCTTGCCATGTTTGCATAGCCCTCTCATCATCTTGATGAACATCTTGCAATTATTCTTATAAGTCTCCCCTTTTCCTGATGCGTCAAAAGGATTAAGCAACAGCGTCAGAAGGGTGGCAGCAGCATTAGCAACAGGTTATTTATCCCTTGTTCTCATTGGCAAGCAATTCAATCCCTAAAACATTAGTGCCAAATTTCCTTGTTTCATTACTACTTTGCATCAAGCAGAAATTCAGAGACTATAATATTATTGGGAAACAGGCTTCCAGTTAAATTATTTGCTGATCAACTGACAAAAGAAAAGCCAGTATGAAGCAGGACCCATTTTACTGATGGCCTCCAAGTCCTGAGGATGTCTATGCTGATGCACACACAGGCATAAAGAGCTTTGGAACCAATGTCAATGCAGTAAGGACACTGGAATTTAGAAATTCACCACAAGGAAACCTGCCATGCAGCACCCCAGCTGTCCAGCAGGCCACTGTCATAAGACAGCCCTGTGCTGCCCTCTTGGCTTTTCCAGTACAACACAGCAAGTACACTACATAACAGTCATTCTGTGCCCTTCTTTTGACAGACAGACAAAAATAAACCTCACTTTCCAAAGAAAACTGATAAAAGCTTCCCAAATTAGCAAGTAAATGGTTTGGTATGACAAACAGTCTTGTGGCGAGGCAGAGACTGGGGGGAAGCAGCCCCTGTTCTATTCTCAGCTCTTCCACAACTTCTGGCTTGACCTTGGTGAAACACTTGAGCCCGCTGCTTCTCACCTTCCTGCCCGCACAACAGGGCCACCCTCTTCTGCTTCTTTTCACTGTCACTACTTCCTCCCTCCTTTCCAGGCTGATCCAGTGTAGTGAGTGTGGTATCAATTCCTGCAATGACTCAGTCTAATGCTTGTGTCATGACAATGACCAGTGTTTGCCTTTTTCATTACAAACGATTTAGAGCAAGGTGCACCTTCCATTTGCTCTGCAAAGGGCATGGACCACTGCCAAAGCTTCCTCCATACAGAAGACAGAAAGCAGTCAAAGAATGCTCCACCAGTATTTTTAGCTGCTGAATAAAAAATTGATCATTTGAAAGAGGAGATAATCAACTCATTTATGTCACAGGTACTACGCTGCTATAACACTAATATTCAATATTGCATTCATAACTCAGTAACAAATTCATAGATTGTTTTTCTACAGTAAACCAGTCATCTTTCTCCTATGAAATAATTACCATTACTGTCATATCATCTTGCTGCTAAATAATGAACTGATTGAGTGTGAAACATGCCACAGTGGCATGACCATTCTAGAGATGGGTGTTCTTCACTTACTAATGGAAAATGGGCATGAGGCTTTAGCAGTCCTCATACTCCTGATCTGAGGTACTTTTTGTATAATTTAAAGAATTATTTTCTAATCTATTTTCATCTTATGCCACTTCTTCATGGTAGCAGATGGTGAGTTATTACACTCAAGAGTAAGATGAGGAACCCAATGCCTGCACAAGGGAAGTATGAACAACTGACAGACATTTTTCATTGATGCTGAGTTAACATGGATTTGAATGGAAAATGGAGAAGGGTGATTCACTATCAATCCCTCTGCCCCATAAAGATACATTATAGCCTCTTAAAAACAGATGTTAAAGAAAGTTATATTTTTTCCGTTAAAGTTGAATGTCATTTACTTAGTTGAATGTCATTTACAACAGAGAACTGTCGGCAAAAACAAAACCTTTGCTGCTCTTAAGCAGAAAGCTTTTTAAACTATCATATCTTTCAAACTGCAGAAGAGCTAAGTGAGAGGGCCTGCTGGCACTCCTAGCAACACTGTGACCTATGAGTCAAGCAATAAGTGCTTCCTGTGATGCTCCAGTGGAGGTCAGGCTGTATTTCATCAAAACAAGAGGATCACTGTTCAGCATTTTAACATTTCACATTGAGTGTTTTTCTGTGTGAGTTAGTCCATTAATGCTAAGCGTTAACACCATGTTTTTTTTAATGGCAGCAAATAGTTACAGGTCAAAGCTCACACACTTTACAACCCACCCAGGCATATTCTGAAACACTGCCTGACTTTTCTTTCCCCAACACAATGTCATACAGAGAATGAGAGGAATAAGCACGGGTTTAACATTTGTGAGTGCATCCATCAAGAATGCATCCTACCAGATTTCTTTCTTTTGATAACAAAACTGGAATTCCCTTGCTAACAACAGGAAGACTTAAGGAAGACTTGTTACTTAAGGAAGACATTTCCGATTTATGCTGGTTTAGCTTTTATGAAATAGAAAAGATTTTCCTGACCAGTATTTAATAGCATATTCTGGCTCTACAAAAACTACCACGTGCTTCAAGCCAATGCGTCTTCGTTTTGACTTGCAAAACTTCTCACGCTGAGAAACTACGTTGATCCAAAACAGGCTGCCCACGAAGTTAAACTGAGGAACAATCTCTCTGTGTGCTCATTTACAAACTGAGTCAAGCAGAGTTATTTGCTGACTACTCATCTTTGAATAGCAGCATCTCAGTTCAGTCTAGATTCTTTCAGCATTACAATATCCTCAGTGTCACACAACCCAAAGAACAATCCCTGTGCAGAGAGTACACATCTTTACTTGCTATCAACTAAAGAAATTAAATAGAGACTTTCACACAGGCTAACCTTGACTCTAGCTGCCTTTATTGTCTCTGGTGCTTTTAGAGAGCATTTGAATTACAGCTCTCTTCCTCACGCAGTTTCTCCTTTAGCAACCCTCCACCATGACACCACTCCTCTGACATGCAGGTTTTTACAGAAGGACAGCACACAAATATATCTTGGCCTTCACTTGAGAATTGTCAGGAAAGTACAAGGTGTGATAAGTATCTCGTGTGTAAGTCTTCTCTGAGCATAAAGCGAGGAAAGGAAAAAAGATGGACCAGAAAGGGAGAAAATTTGGAATGTCTGGGAGTATTTTATAACATCACCAAAGAACACCTTTCCCAAGACTCCTTCCAATTTTACCCTAGATGCTTCAGAGAAGATGTCAGCAAGAAAGTGTCAGAGGGGGGAAGATACTTAAAAATTGAATGCTTGTCCCCCCTGCCTCATTCATTCCTTTGCTTTAAAAGTAGAGGTTTAAAGTTGTGGTACCAGAAGCTACACTGGTAGCTTCTTTCATTGATCAGCAATGGCCAGAAGGTGTTCGGTTCCTAATGCTGAGCGCAGTAATGATGAGGTCACTGGTCTGGTGGTACCTCACTGTGAGCTTACTGTGGTACCATTCCTTTCACAAGACAATGTCACATTCCATAACTCATTCCACTGACTCTAATGGGGCTACTGATGGGGCAAAGCACTACTCAGCGTCATGAGGCTTCTTATCGAAAGCTGGTTTCCATTTCACCTCACTGCCAAACTTCATCCTCTTAACACAAGCTCGCTGACAGTTAACGCTTGTGGCTATGCATTATTCTGAGCACTCTCGGCTCTGTTTTTTTATGGAGTTACCCAAAAGTAAACAGACTAAATATCTTCACATGCTTCCAGCCATCATCATCTATAAGAGCACTCTTTAGTAATGCTCTACTGCTTCATAATCTCACTGTGCAAGTGTGAAGTGCCTACGCATAGCAAAGCCCAGTGAGTCAGCTCAGAAAACATCTCCACTTTGCAGAGACAGACACAGGAGAGCCTTGTGGTCAGACAATGAGTAAAAGGATACCTTATGGTCCAGTACACTCTGCTTCTTTCTGCACTGAGAGGAGAAGGGTGAAGGTATAGCAAAAGATTCCTCTGGGATCACAGCTCCTGTTTTATCAGGAAATGAGAAGCCTGCTTCTCATCTGTTTTTAAAGCCAAGGCAAAGCTGGTTCCAGTTACAGCCTCAACGCAAACAGACCTGGACAGTACCACAGTGTTACATCCTGGCCTGTTGTACAGTCTTGAGCATTACTTCTTTCCAGTCCTTTCAAGTGGTTTACGGCCCACCCATACAAAAGCTTCAAGGGATGAGTTAAAGGCTAGAGGAGACCTAACTACTCTCTACAACTACCTAAAAGGAGGATGTAGCGAGGCTGGTCTTGGTGTCTTCTGATGAATTACTAATGATAAAACGAGAGGAAATGGCCTCAAGTTGCATCACGAGAAGTTTAGATTAGATATTAGGAAGAAATTCTTCACTAAGAGAGTGGTTAGGCACTGGAACAGACTGCCCAGGGAGGTGGTGGAGTCACCATCCCTGGAGGTGTTTAAAAAATGAGTAGGCATTGCACTTGAGGCTATGGTCTAGTGGAGATGTTATGATGAAGGTTGGACTTGATCATCCTAGAGGTCCTTTCCAACTACAATGATTCTATGATTCTAAGGGTCCAATCACCCTGAGCTAAAGCCTAAGTGATCCCTCTCCAGTGAAGGAAAGAGAATAAAATTCACAGGTTCTCAATCCTCATTTCTGTATCCACTTTCTTACAGGGTCTGCTTCAGAGAACAAAAAGTATCTCCTTCCTTTTCCCATTTATGCTACTTGCCATAAGGCTTTTTGTCATGCCACTGAAAAACCAAACACGCAGTTTTAATCCTGCTTTTTAACCTGGTCCACAATAAATATAACCAAACAGCCTTCACTTTCTTTGACTGCCAATAAAACTTGTCCAACAGCACTGGTCCAACATCAATCTTAAAGTCTGAAATAATTTCTCATCTGACTTCAGTCTGCTTCACTTACACTCCTACATTCTTTAGTGGTTTGGAGTAGAGAGACTGGGAAAGTATTTTTAACATTTACTGTGGAGTTGTTTCAGAAATGGTATTTCATCAGTCAAATTAATTCCAACCTGGAAGCAAACAAACATGACAGAAATTTTCACTTGGGAATCTGAAATACTGCCACTTAAGTAGAGATGACCAATTCTTTATCACCCATACTTAATGGATGCAACTAGCTATTAAGTTATGTGCTACCCACTGTCACTGAAGAAACATCTATGGCTTTTCACAAGAATACATCTGTGGCTTGAACACCTACAGATAAGCTCCAAATCTTCAGAAATAGTACAGAAACAGTATGGGCCTTGGCCTGAGAGGGAAAAGAAAACCCCAGTTGTCAAGAGTCACAGATGGCCTGTCTTTAGGTTACAGTAAATGCTGTTCGAACATCCTAGATCTCAGCCCTTCCCTCCTCACCTCTCGTATGACTTGCTGCAGCTCCTCCTGCTCCACAGTTTTGTGGATTTCATCAATCGAAGGCATGAGAGGGACTTTTTCAAGTTTCTGCTCCACCTCTGGCTTGGATTCTGTAAGCTCCTCAGAGCTTTCCACCTGCTGTCCAGTTCCTGCTCTCACTGGGGGAGTTGGTGTTAAGGCAACTGAGGCTCGGTATAACTTCTTGCTTTGACTCTTAGACTTTCCTGTTAGTTCAGAGGAACCAACACCAGCTTTTCTACCTGCATGACCGGAGCACACTGAGGAGGAATCAGAGTTTCCATGGGAGAATACAGACTCTGTACCCTCTGCTGGGAGAGTTTCCAGTCCAAGATCTCCCAGTCCTAAACCCAGTTCAGACTTCAGGAATGACTGCTCTCGAATTAGTTCAGAGACCTAAGGATTCAGAAAAGAAATAGTCCTGAATAAGCATATAAAAAAGTCACACACAGACACAACTATGCTTTCCTGTTATTTATTCAATCACTTACTCATTCCCTCCATGTAACAAATACAGCTATAAAATAAATATATGCTTTCCCTTTATGATTGCAACAAAGAGGATCATAAAAAGGAATGGGCTTTTTGAAAGCCAACATAAATACAAACTGTGGCAGTTCCCCAAGCCACTGAGTTTTGCAATACAGATGGATCTTGCCAGAGTCATTGACAGAGACACATGCAAAGGCTTGATTTTATTTCTCTTTGCAAAGACAATTCAAGTTTGTACTTTCTAGTCTCTGAGCTACTTGCTTTCAATAGGATAAAATGCACAGAAAAATAGGAAATTAATTTTCCCTAGAAAACTCACCATGTAGTCATTGTGTCAACTAAATGCAAACAGCAACTCACATCCATATATTCCTCTTAAAACCAAACAAGATTTCATAGCTACTTAGACCTATGGCAATTTTGCTTAGGAGAAAATGCAGCTGTTCTCAACAGAATTACACAACTGAGTAAAGTACTTCCAAGACTATGTGTCAAATGAATCTTCTGCAACCTTTTTTTAAGAAATCCCTTCCTGGTTCTTTTTATTAGGAGAACATACAGCACAAAACTATTACTTACTGGTTCGATGACATTCAGTGGAGAAGGGCATGATAGATTATCAGCACTTCTGCTTCCGTACATACCCTGAAAAATTAAGCCAAGTTAATGCATCAAGGAGTTTTTTTTAGAACTGTCAGAAGCTAATATATAAACATGCTGTGTCTCAGACAGCTTTCTGTAAAAGCAGAAACTTGGAAACAGGAAGCAAAGCTGGTTGGAGAAAGTTTATTTCAGTCATTTTTAAAGCTGGCCCTCTTCTATAAAAGGATTTACAAATAAAAAGATATTTATGTGGTTCAAAAAATGCAAGTTTGGCTTGGGATCACAGTAGTATATTTTCCTGTTCTTGGGTTTCAGGTTTTTTCCCATGACAAAATACTAAAGAGGAAGATGTGGTCTGTGCCTGTGCTGCTTGTACAGAAGACTGGCTAAGAAAGAGGTATGACACCCAGGAAGAATATATGATACTTTTCATCTGTGCTCCTTTTGTTTGGCTGATGACAAAATTGCATCAGAAAAAAAGGAAGTCTTCTGCTGAGTGAAAAAGTGTATTGCCATGCCACCAATACGAGATATGCAAGTGACTCTTCTATTCCCCCTCTTGTGCTTCTGGAGAGTGTTTGTGGCAGAAGAGCTTCTCCCACTGTTTGGTGGGGAACCACACTCACCTGAAGGAGCTACAAAAGGCAATGGAGAAAAAACCTGAAGATGACAACTGCATTTCAGAGTTTGTTTGTTCCACAGATTGGCAGAGCTAGGGAAAGCGCACTCCATTTCTTGGGAGAAATACTGGGCATCTCTCATCTCCCTGCCCTCATTGCACAACTAAGAAAATCAGTGTAGGGAAACTCCGGGAAGACCATCATCATGTCCCTAAATCTGAGGATTTTAGACATGAGCACCACCTATCAAAACTGTGACAACGTGATAAAGAGAAAGAAGAAAACACTGACAGCAGAGGTCTGAAATCTAAGCCCTAAAACCCCAGCAGACATGCATTGATACATATTAACACCAAGGAAGTCTCTCTATTCACAAACCTATTCCCTAAGGAGAGATGCCAACTGAAAATAGTAAAATATGACCCAGATGATACACACGGCATCATTAGATTCCCCAAATATCATCCCACTGTAAGAGATTTAAGAGTTTTAAAATACTAAGATTACACTGAGAAAACATACAGTATTGTTGCAAAAGTAATACTTACTACATGTGTCTGAGGTCTGAAGGGTGAAGACATGTGCAGAATTCTCAGCTGATCTTCCAAAGCAAGTAGACGTTCTTCTAACTGCATCTCTAACTCCTGTAGCTCCATACGGACAGACTTTCTCAAGCTCTGTAGCTGATCAGCTTCATATCTATATAAAGTACATCACAAAGAACAAAGGCATTCACTGCACTAGGCTGTGCACCATGAACAGCGAACTGAGCAAGAGAGTCCCATGAGTAAAGGACTTTATACAAGGGAGTTCAAGTGGAACACAGAAAATTCCTCTTACTTGGAAAAATTAGCTGAATACCTAGATAGAACTAAAGTCTTTCTCCTTTTGATGAAAACAGATAGAGCTTCATGGAGAAAACTAAACAACATAGCATATCACAGAACATTTCTCCAAACATTTTAGCTTTAAATGCTTAAATATATGCAAATGGAAGAAACTGGCATTTATAAATATATCTAATCAAGTCCATTTTAAAAGCAATAACAACAAAAATCACAGAGTAACACAGTAATCACATATTACTACTTCTGCATGCTTCTAGATCTCCAAGCAGTCGCAGATACATTTTGGCCAGGATGCCATTGTCCAAGAAGCCCAACTGATTTCAAACATGCATACTTTCAAAGTGATTAGTCAAGAGCTGATTCAACTGAAGTATATATATAAGCAGTCTTGAAAATTGTTCCAGATCAGCTGCTTCTGCAAGCCATGGTGAGTACAAATGCAGAGACAGAATATGAATGCCATCTGGAGCCTGACGACCAGACACTGTAAGCTGGAAAAGCATCTGAATGCTACAGTATGAATTCTTTATTTACATCTACAATAGAGACGGTGGTGAGCTTGGGGGAATCTAAGCTGAAAAATCTTAAAAGTCTTTTCCATCTCCAGTATCTTGGTTTAAAAAAAAGTCCTTTAAATCTATAGCTGTAAAATCACTTCAGAGAAAGGATAAAGAAAAAATGAAATCATTGATTAATGACAAATAGGGATTAGAAGAAACAAAGAGGAAAAAGCTCTAGAATGAAGAAGAGAGTAAACAAGTGTTTTGCAAAAGCTCAGCTCCAACCCTATTCAAATTGAAACCAATTGATTTATTGCTCTGATTTCATGGGCAGTGACATTTCCTGAAGTGCCAGAGTATTTTCCCTTTTTTTTTTTTTTAAGGTAATTTTACCTTTCCTCTTCTGTCATGTGCTGATAAACTGTTGTCTGTTGGCGTAACATAGTCAATTCCAAATCCATCATTTGGGTTCTGAATAAATTTAGATTTCGCCTTACCACTTGTAGCTCCTGAAAAGTATTCTAGGAGGGGAGGGGAAGAAAAAAAAAGAAAAGGCATTACATGGAAAACCTGATTAAAATACATCTTGATCCTATAACCACATTTGGCCAGATGTGCCTTCAGTCAAGCAGAACCTCTGCAACTTCAGTATACTACAATGGTTGCATGCTGCAAACTCACAATAATTCAATAAAACATTTTTAGATGCATTATACAAGCAAATGTATAACAGGATTTCCATGTATTTAGATTTGTTCCTTTCTAACATTATTTGAAGGATGGTCAGCTGTTATCTCCTGAGGGAAAAGATAGGGAACAGCTTAAAGTTAGCACAATCAATAGGATATTTCTTTGCATTTTATTTTGACTAAGTAGCACTGCATGAATAGGGACACTTACTTCATAGAGAGGTAGAATGGATGATCTCTGAGTAGTGTAACTGGTGGCAGCTGAAAAATCCTGACCCCTCATCACTGGATACTAGAGCAGAAACAAACAATTTGAAATGGGAGTTAGCAATCTCCTTTATGAACTCATCTTCTCAAACGCGCAGATGCTCCCAAAGCAGCCACTGCTGCAGTACAGCCTTGCTGGCACTGGGATTTCTGCTGTCTAGGCAAATACTGTATCAGGAAAAGGAAACCTTACAAAATGGCAGTACCAGCTCGTAACTGAAGCACGTGCACCAAAGCTCTGTAGTAAAAATGAGGTGCAGGTGAAAAAAACAAATTAATCCTGTCTGACACAATAAGTAGGAATAAAAGCTAAGTTTTTCTGCACCAGGCATTTTATGCCTGAAAAATCTTTAGTGTCAATTGTCTTAGCTAACAACAAAACCAACAATTCCAAATCAGAACTGAGCAAACTGTGATCCATTTTCAAAGCATTATTGCAGTCACATTTGTTGTGGGGTTTTGCTCAGATCTTACTTTGGGGTTGTTTGTTTCTTTTGTTTGTTTTTGTTTGATTGTTTTTATGGGTTGGTTTGTTTGTCGTGTGTGTGTGTGTTTTTGTTGTTTCTGTTTTTTTTTCCTTTTTGGTTTTTAATCTCACTACATTGCCTACATTCAAAGATCCCTGTGTGCTCTCACGAAAACAAAACTGAAGAATTTCTTTTTGCATGTTGCATCAATATATGGAGCAAGTAGATAAAATTCAGAGGCTGTTAAAAGTAGAAACGCAGCACAAAGAACAGTAGAAACAGCAACACCACTTACCTTTCCAAATGTGAAAAAGACAGCTTGCCCAATACAATGTTTAAAGAATTCAAAGGTCTATTGACACATCATGGAAAATTTGATGCATATCCATTCATCAGAAAGGTTCTGCTTAAACATGATCACATCAAGGGGATGCTTTGTTTTTCCACTTCCAGTTTCCTTTGTTCCCCGTTCTGTCAGGAATTAATCTACTCCTCTTTATTACTTCTTAAAATCAGAATCCTATCTTTGGAATATCTGAACATTTTCTTCAGCCACTGAGTGGGCTGTGCGCCAAACTTGATCTTGGCTGCAGGAAAAAGCAGCACCTAGGAATGTATTTTCATACAAAACTGCAATGAGAAGAATCAAGCCCCCAAAATGGAACTAGTCTAGATAAAATATGCTAGAAGCAGAACAAGTGGGCTAGGAGTTGTTAGTCTCCCCTCTGATACTAATTTTCTTTAACTGAACCAGTTTGAGTATGAATTCTGGAAATAATACAGATGTTTCTTCTTCAGTAGGTTTAGTTAACATAGTATATGTGATAAAATTATTGTAGCACACTGCAACCTTATACAAATCAAGGCTGAGATTTGTACCCATAAGAGAATTTTGAAAAGGTTAAATTCTGCAAACATTTGCTCCCAGGTACACTCTCCACTACTTTGAGCAATAGCCAACTTAAAACACAGCTGGCCACAGCTTTCCACTGCAGAGCTGATCACAGTCCCAAAGTTTACTCCGAGAAGCATGACCAGCTGACATAACCAAACTCAAGATGGACTAGCTTCTAACTTTTGATAGTGGCAAAATAAATAAAATAACAGAAGTCTAAAAGAAGCCCACTACACCCTACTACCTGCAACATAGTACAGGCAGACCCATGTTCGTTCTTGGGTAAAACCCACAGAAACCATTGAAGCTCTACAACTGAATCATCTCCATGCATTCATATATAAACAAGCAGAGTCTACAACTGCTCTGCCCACATAGCCTCCTGCAGCAGCTTGCAGGTTCCTAAGTTGGATCACCACCTAAGAAAACAGCAGTAAAAGGGATGGCAATTGGGAGAGAAAGAGCAGAAGGTGTGGCAGAAACTGGTTTAAAAAAAAAAAAGGCATTTCTTCTCTAAGTTATGAGATGGACAAAATTTCACATGCTCTGACAAAACTGATTCTTAACAAATGACTGATGATGTCAGGAACACGTTGACTAGGTCCATAGTTGAAAGTGCATGAAACAGCAGAGGAATGTATGGGGATCAATCATCTCTGACACCATTAATGAAGCCATGCGACTTGTAATGAAAAATAGACATTTTTATCAGTTGATTGGAAAGAATGTCGAAGAGAATAAGAGAGGTCAAAAGACTGTCAATATGTATTTTCAAATCTAAAGCTAATAGCTATCACCTTAAAATAAACAGATGATAAAGAAAACACTATTCCTCCCTCCCACCCAAGAATATCTTTAAAAGTTTGGGTTTGTTTGTTTTTTTTAAAAAAGTCAATCTGGGTCAACTGCAACAAGAAAAAATTACATGAAAAAAAGTGGAGCTTAGGAGACATGATTATTTACCACTTTAAAGAGAAGCTCCTAAAATAGCAGCAAATCAAACTTGCACAAAATGTCATTTTTTCCTGATGTGTTGCACTATGCAAAGGAATATTCAGGTTTAGCAATGATAAAATAAGAACCCCCTTTGGCCAGGGCAAAATTTGGCTTTCTCTTACCTGTGAGAGGTTCTGCAGAGAGTTTCTGATGTCATGTAGCACTCTCCGCAGCTGCATCTCCACGGTGGAGGGTGGGTTGATGGTATGAGGTCGATGAAGAAATCCAGCATGCCTTGGAGAGAAGGGACAGCTGAAGGGGGAAAGCAAGGCACTGAAGGAAGAGCCAGAGATGCTTGGGACGCTGTGGGTGCTCAGTGTCCTCGCATGCTCACAGAGTGGTCTGTCTTGCCACTCAGCAGGGAGGGAGTGGAGGGAGCACATTGATTGGGACATATGTGCTGGTGTGTGCAGCGGGCAGCTCTGTACCCTGGTGGGACTGGACTCCTCAGACAGCCTGCTGGGCCCAGACTTGGATGCTTCTTTTTTGGAGGACGAAGGCGCAATAAACAGTGTGGATTTGCACACTGGCTGGCTGGTGGCTGCCTCGTCCTCACTTTTGTCACTCTCAGATGTTTCTTTCTTGTCTTCCTCTACACGTGTGTACTTGTAGGTGAAAGAAGGAGGACTGCACAGAGTCTCTCTTCCCGGAGTTAACTGGACATTCACAGAGGACACCACTTTCACTGGATTCAGCAATGCAGTTGGGAGAGACTGAGACCGCCTTAGAGGGTAGCCCGATTCAGCAAACCAGAGTCTCTGCTTCCTCAGGAGATCTTTTGACTTAAGCAGAGTGCGTCCAGCTCTGGAATCAGATGTGCTGACAATCCTCATCTCGGCTCTCTGCAAGGCAACATGAACCCTGTCCACAGATGATAGGGAGGAGCTGCCACCTTCCAGAGACTCCATTGACTTGAGGATATGGTGCGTGTGGTACTGGGGAAACTCAAACACACTGCTTTCCTCCAGCAGGTCCAATTCTTTTTGTGCATTGGAAATGTCTTCCTCATTAGAGCTGACCTCTTCTTGAACTGTCTCTGATATATGAGATGACTTGCTCTCTCCTCCTTGATTTTGTTCAGTTTCAAAGTCAGTATTTTTTCTATCTTCACTCCTTCTGTTCTCAGAAGGTGCCCCTACCTTTCGTCTCTCTACTTGTGAGATAATATCCTCTTCATCATCATCCTCCTCATCTTCTTCCTCCTCCTCCTCAAACTTATTGAAACAGGGCAATTCCTTGGCTATCGGTGTCTTCTGTTCCTCACTATGCGATGTCACAGTGGTCTCACTGTCGCAGCTGTCAGCACTGCTTCCCATGCCCTGCAAAGACTCCTGAACCTAGGGAAGATACAAGCCAGCATACTGGAGACTCAACTACTGCCTTCTCAGGAGTTAGGCTAAGAGTCCAAGTCCATATTGATTGAGCATTGTGGAGGAGAGCAGAAAGAATAATGCAGTTAGTGTGCAAGAAAAACAGTGAAGTAGAAGAAAGAAACCATATTATCAGATAGGTTAGAAGCATATTCAAGTATGGCACCAAAAGGAGATGTTGGCTGTTTGTTGGTTTGGGTTTTGTGTTTTTTGTTGTTGTTGTTTGTTTTCTGTTGTTCCCCCCCTCCCCCAGAAAGAGCAAACAAATCCCATATTGCTTTGATTTCACAATAAAATCTTTATTGCCAGAAAAACAGGAGTGACAGCACAGCAAAGGAGTGAAAAGAGTAAAATGCTTGTATTTTATGTAGTGATGAGAAAGGGATAAGGAGGAAGGTGGTATACAGCATCTCCCATATATAAAGGTTCATAGTCAGCACTGAAACAAAGGGTGGTATTAGGGAATGGATACTGAGAAGTGAGGAGAACTGCAGACCGCAGTTATATTAGTGTCACAGGACAACACTGTGAAAGGGAAAACCAGTCTGCCCATACACTTGGCCTGTTCTAAGCCACAGAACTGTTTGAGACTGAGAATCTCACGAGGCTGCTAATGTCTACTGAAGACTACATCCAGTACCGTAACACTCATACTTCCTCTCTCCTAATAATTCTTCCCTTTTTCATTCTAAATCACAGTTTAACACAGAGCACACGTATGAGGAAGCTGCTAATTTAATGGATAACCAATGTCAGGCATCTATGAGAAAGGACAAAAAAAAAAAAAAGAAAAAAAAAAGAGATCTATGGATTGCAAAGCATATTGGGCTGGCCTGATTGACTGGTATATTTACAAGTGGACAAGATATTTTCATAAGAACATGCGTTATAAACTTGGGAAGTTTACCATTGTTGACACATGAACTACAAATTTAGAGCAACTTTCCCATCTGTTATTTCTGCAGCTTTCACTGCCATAAGGATATTAACTATTTTCTTCTAGAGAAATTACTTATGGTCTATGTCAGACAACAGTTTCTTCTCCAACCATCTAGAAGATTTCAGTCATGAAGGTCATCTTTTTAAGTCTGTACTTAATATTGCACACACTGCCACAGACAAAAATTAGTATGAAAGACTGTGAAACTTCAGACCCTGTTCAAGTGAAAGGTATTTTAAAAGAATAAAAGATTGTAACATCTAGGTGAAATTAGGTATGCTACATGTGTGCTCATCTTGTGTTTCTAATCTTCCATCACATTGTTCACTTACATGTCAGGCAAGCAAAACTTCAAGAACATGGACGGAGAAATCTTCTAGGTTCTTTGGTAATATGAAACTTCCGTGCAGAATATCCCACCCCAATACCAAATCTCCCTTAGAAATCTTTCTTAGGGATGTCAGGGATGAAAGGCAATACCCTTCTAGTTTTCCAGTTTTCTCCTGAGTTTCAGAGGAACACTATGGCTGCTAGAGTCAATTATTTAACAGTAGATGGCACTAATTTACCATACTTTTAAAAAAACAATATATACCCCTCCATATCCCCTACATCTTTTCACAGTTTCTCTTCTATAGCTGCGAAGTTTTCATTTTCCCTAGTCTCCTTATTCGCCTGTATTTTCTAAATTCAGCTTGGCACTTGGTCTGAATAAAGCACTGAAAGCCAGCAGAGGAGAGCGCAGCAACCTCATGGCACAAACCTCGGGCAGTCTCAATACATCTTTTCAAAACAGCATAAAGGAAAGCACAAAAATCTTGTCTTTTTACAGCCAACACAAACTCCACCAATCTTCCAGTGAAGGGCCACTTAGTTGTAACATGTTTTTAATGGACCTTTAATTTGGTTGCAACCAATATAAAGATCAGGAGTGAGCAACTCTGAGTCACCTTCTAACATACCTGTCAACTTCAGTGCAGTCCCAGTTTAGTAGAGAGCAGAACTTGGACTATTATGGCCATAACAGAGACTCAGGCTCATGACTTCCTTTATTTTCTCTCTTGCTCTTGGAAAGTGTTAGCTGATGTTTAAGGGTCATACAAAGACTAGCACAGTCTTGGCTTTCATTTTGATACTTGGTTAAAAAGCTACTGAACTGGAAAGCACAGAATACCAGTACCAAAATGGAAAAGCAACAGTAATGGATGAGGAGGGTAGGAATCTCTTCCTAGTAAGTGTGACATAGCTTTTAAAATGTTTGATGTGCCACAAGAAAAAAAACCAAAATGAAACAAAACAAACAACCAACTTACAGTAGCATAAAAAAAGCAGCAACTGCAAGCGGCATAAATGAAATCACAGGTGATACCCACAATCCCATCTTTGTATTCCTCTGGACTGTGGTGTAGATCCCAGACAACTAACTGATGGCCTTGAGGCCAGGATCCAACAAGCCTTTTCTCTCTGACAGGCTGTCCAAATTGTGGCTATTACTGTGTGAATGTTTTAGAAGATGCAAGAGAACATCTCTCCTAAATATCAGGTAAAATGCTGTGCAAACGTGTATTGGGCAGACACCTAAACACCATGCTGGAACAAAAGCCTCCCCAAGACATGCGGTCTCTGGTCACTATCACTGCAAGTTCTGGAACTGAGATCAAAGGAACTAGAACAGGAGCAATTGTGGGAGCGTAATATTGACTAAATACTAACTTTACTGTGAAGTTATATTAATATCAAATTGTTTTTATTTTCTGTTAGCTGCTAAAATAGAAAAATATGAAAAACCAAACAGAACTGCATGGGAAGGTAAAAAATGATACAAGAAATGAAATGATCAGCAAAAATGCTACAAACTTTCACAACCTTAATCTCTTCCCACTAGACTCATGAGAGGAATGGCCTCTGACTCTGGAGCCTCAATCAGCGAGAAGATACATCAGAAAGAGAAAACAGGACATACTGAATTTAGAGCTTATTCTACACCCAAGTATACCCAGGTTATCCTACAAGAAAGCATTTCAAAATTTTAACACAGTTCTGAAAGGGACTCAGCAGGTCCAGCTCTGAAAATGAGTTTTATGATTTCTAGGATCTAGGCTGACAGCCACAATAGCAGTCAAACATCACCATCCCTCCTGCCCTCCCCAGGTCCCTACTGTCCCACAATAATTGGTAATATTTCAGTTACAGCATGAGAACCTCACCTGAAGCTGATTAAATGGAGAACAATCTGTGGAGGAGTCCTCAGCAAAGCCACTGCTGTCAGAGTGCTGACTCCCAGTCCGTAACAGCTGATCTGCTTAAAACAAGCAAAGCCCAGTCTTAATCGCTTTACAAATTACAACCTTACAAGCCCAGTCACATTCAATACACGCTTTCCTTTTACATCAAAGTAACATCAAGTGAATGATACCATTCATTTTCAAGTTCCACTTTGAACAATACAGAGAAACAATTTGTTTCAAGAAAAACCTCTTCTCATGCAAAGCCCTATTTGTGAAACTTCAAGCGGCAGTGGAAGAGGAACCATCTTTTACATTTTTCTTTCCTGTGTGGTGGAAAAAAATAGCCTGTAGATGTTGCCACTGCTGGAGTTTTCCTTCCACAACGCTGAATCACTGGCTAATTTCACATGCAGACAGTGGAAGAGCTGATTTTGTAATGACAGGTACAGATTTGACACCCCTCCTGATCATGAAGATAAAGGAGATCTCCTTCTCCTGCCAGCCTACACCACCACATACACCTAGAGGAAAAGCATTACATGAGCAAGGAGAGAGATGCACTGGACTTGGGAGAACTGCTAGAGACAGTCACTCTTCCACTGGTTTAGTGGACAAATACAAAACATCTCTGACACATGAATGGGCAGTCTACCAAAGCACATTCCCAGTGCTCATTTTATAAATGAAAGATAAGATCCTCCTGCTTATTCCTTTCTGCTTACATCTAAAGAGCCTAAAGAGACTAAAATCCTCAGTGGTAACCAGGAGTGGTTTCCTCTCGTGCAAGCGCTATAGCCACAATGCTGCTTTTCCAGATCATCTCAGTAGCTCTGCCGTACAGTGGGACAGGAGGCACTTACCAGGAATGGGGTTTACCTTACAGCACCATAAACATTTTGCTTAGCAAGATAGTAGCATGGGCAGCAACCTTATCTCACCTATAGTTCTCAGAAGTGTGAAAGGTTGGAGATAGGATGAGACCATGGCAGCCTGGAGTCCCCAGACCCCTGCCTTCTCCTCCTCCTCACCCTGGGACAAGAGCTTGCTGGTGTGTTCTCAGAGGCTCAATACAGAATTTTGCCCTGCATTCCTTCAACCAGTTAACTGTCATCATATAATTAATCCCAGTTCACAGCTCAATGCATTGGAATGCATTAAAAAAAAACTGTTTTGAAACTGTTGGATATTTAGAAGGGTTTTTTTAGTATAAGTTTTGATGAAGAAATAAAAGCCTGCACAGGCCCAGAAGTTTGTGCACACCAGGAGAGGCAAACTGCCCATTAAACTTCTCTATCAGCTATTTCACACAGCTTTTAGGGAGTGCCTTTCAAATTGTGCTGCTACTGTGTTATCATGGTAGCCACAATATCCTGCAATGATAAACAACTTTTCTACCTAAAGACAGACATCCCCACCCAGCTCCCATTAAAGACAATGGATATTACGTCCCTGAGAACTGGACTAAGTCTCATTAACTGCCCAAAACAATTAATACATCTGAAAGAGCATGCCATTATAGCTGAGGCTGGTAAGAAGCTGCCACCTCCTCCAACACGAAAAGTCACCTACTTTGGCCTCTTCTCTGTCTCTTTTCCTATATGGCAATTTTTAATTTAAAAGGCAAAAGCACCACTGGTGAAATCCTTTAGCCACAGGGGAGACATTCCAGCTACTTCAGATAAAGCAATTCACCAGTGCATGTACTTTTCATCCTGTTTCAGGTACATGAAGCCTGTTACTGCTCAAGAAAAATATTGACCTGCCCTTCTATTTCCTTCTCAGTCAGTATGTCCTCTATAGTTATTAAAGAAATATTACACATACCTGTACACACACATGTACATACATCTCAAATCAATTCTTGGTCTCCTCAGAGACATAGTACTAAAAGAAAATTATCTAAAATACTGATTTTTACATTTAATTTGTTATTTATGCACATGCTTTGACAGCCTTACAGCCTTGAGCAGAGGCACTCATACCAGCCTCATGCAGGTTGTGAAGAGATGTGGCTCCCTTCTCTTCACCTTGAATGCACAAAACCTGGCACTAAAGGCTGCGTTGCAGGGGCTAGCCTAAGATCATCCCTTGCCCTGTGCACCGCTATTAAGGCAATTGTACCCTCTGCAAAAAGCTCACCACATGATGCCAACCCTGCAGTGCAAAGCTATCATCAACACTATGTAAAGGAAATCTTCTGAACTAGGAAGAGAAGGGCAGAGGCAACGTAACAAGGAAAGTGTGGGAAAAAGAAACAGTCAAAATAATCAAAACCAAAAGGAACAATCAAACTAACGTCCCAGTTAAACAGAACACGAACAGAAATGCCCCTTGGATTATTGTTTTAAGCTGTATAAAAAAAAATAAAATATATACTTAGGCTCTGAATACATGCCAAAGAAATGTGGGTATTCAGAAATATACCAAATACGCTGACAAAGTTCAAAACAAGAACTGATAATAAAGAAACAAGTCTATGGTTTACAAAACACAAAGAGTACAGATTTACCAGAGAATCACCATCAAATAATGCAATAATTCATCCTCCATTTTAAAATAATATTCAGCTACCAACGGACTCTGTCTCACCAATACAAACACTCCTGTCAGATACCTGCCTTACACTTTCTGCATCACTCACAGAGAAAAGGAAATTGTGAATTGCCTGTGAAGCTTGATTAACATTTGTTTCTTGTACCTGCCGTATTAGCAAAGCTCTAACACACTTCATATTTCATAAGATCATTAATAAATTTACATTCCCTGCTTAGCTACAAAGTATTCCATTATGGGATTAAATATCTCCTGCCCCTTTCTCCCATACTGATTGTACCCTGCACCCCAACATTGCCAAATACAGCCCAGTAGGGAGCCCTGCTGAAGAAACTCTGCAGAGTCCCGACAGACTTCCTAGCTTCTGAACAGACTCCCACAAAGACTAAATCTGTTCCAAATGTTTTCTTCTCACTCCCCCGTCTCCAATCTCCTCTGGAGATGCACCCACAGAAAACTATAAATACAGTAATAGATTAAGGACAGGAAGTACCAATAATGTGCTTTCTTCACTTTCAAGAACTAAATTTTCAAAATTAATCACTGCTTTTGACTATCAATGTCAGATGTCTGAAAAGAAACAGGTTTGTGGCTATTTAAAATTTCACAAAGCCACTGATGTTGGCAACCAGACACTCACAAAACACTATGCCTGGGGAATACTTAGTTCTCTATGCATTGTACCTATATTTATCTTGTTTGTTGGGCATTTTTGGAATGGAAGGTGCTACTGTATAAATGTGTCAGGAAGAATTTTGCTTTCCAACTAAGAAATCTTCCTTCCAGATAACTTCGCAATTAAGTTCTTTTTGTAGTGGACATTTAGCAGCGTTGTATGTTTACAGTGCAAAGTAACTGAAGCTTTTCAATCTTCCCTACTGCGTTCCTAAAAAACCCATATCCACAAAAACATTTGAGGTTTGCAAGAACAAAGAACAGAGTGCCAGTTTTGGGCATAGTGGATAAACCAATTCAGTACCATTTGGAAGACATGACCTAAAAAGTACATCAAGCTCGTCAATACGATACAGAATTCTTTGTATCCCCTATGAAGTGTTTAACAAAGACAGTACTATAGCAAAGCAATCATTTGCAAGCCACTTTGAAAATCTAAGTTTACCACTTAAAAACAAAACTAATCTGAAATGAGAAGCATGCTTTAAAAGGGAGTTTAAGCAACAGCAGACTCAGGGTTTTCAAGTATATGAAGTCCTCAGACTATTTCAGTAGGAAAGAGATTTACTTTTTAAATCAGATACTTCACACCTTATTATAGGCCCTCTTAAAATGCTTTACAAACTGCTGTAAAGGTCATAGAAAGCAGCCACAGCCCTCTGTGTAGATGTAAAATGACCCTGCAAGGTTTATAACAATATATACCAAACAGCACTAACCCTGCCAATTGACACTGAAGTGTCAATTTCAGATGAAGAAATTCATCTGCAACAAAATTTTTGTTTGTGGGTGCTTATGTACAGTAGAGCCAACACCACTGAAAGAGGTGGGTCTGTATAAAGATCAACTAAAATCACATTGCAACAGAAGACCAGTGCTCGAATTTTCATGCTGATCCCACCTCAAGAAACTGCTAGTGAGAGTGCCATTTCACATTCAGAAACAATGGCCAGCATTTTTACTAAGTGACCATTAACCCTGGATGCCTTCAAACTTGCTTTCTGAGAAAATAGGCCTCTATTTTGTCTCATGTTGGACAACTTGCAAAAAAAAAAATTACTCCTGCTTTTTAATGTTTTGGAGTAATTACTCCACCAAATGCACTCTCCGTCTTGGCAATTTCACTGAAACCCATACAGAACAAAGGCCCATGCTTTATTTCGCCTGGAAGATGTGGAAAATGTTGGCCTCAACCAACTTTTAGCAAACGTGCAGGCTTACCACCAGTGCCAACATCCTTGCTACTAAGTCATAGCGAAATCTAGGCAATACTTGCATGATAACATTGCAAGATAACATGCAAATATCATTGCTAATCCATGCCAGGTATATTCAGAAACTGACGGGGTGTATCAGGTGGGAGGCATGAGCCAGCACGCCCTGCTTCTGCCAGACTGAAGATCCACTGCTAGAACCACTGGTACCTTTCAGCAGGTACACACAGCACCACCTGACTTTTTTAACATGCATGGAGGAAGCAGAGAGTAAGAGAGCTACTGGAAATACCAAACTCAAAAATAGCATTTCAGAAGATGAAAAAAAAAATATTTTTCTCCTTCCTGACTGCAGCTCCAGGTTCCTTAAGTTGCCTTTCTCCGAAAAGCTCTTTCTGAAACTGCCAATGCCAGGTAAACAAGAGATCTTACCTGTAGAGAGTACACTTCTTAACATGTAATCACATAAAACACGTAATCATGAACTTTTAAAATACAGCCAGAGGAGAAATGTTGGGAATGGTTAGAGATGCAGTTTCTAGTGGTACTTCTTTGTGGCTTATATAACAGAGGAAGACTAGCAAGTGCAGTGCTATGTTGTGTAAAACACTGCTGAACTAGTAGCACAAGCTATCCCTAGCAACCAGTCATTAACCTTCAGGGCTTACTCCAGAGCATTCTCAGCCATGTTAAATGTGATTCAGCTGACACTTCACAAAACTGTCAGTTCATTTTTGAAAAGGCAAGTAAGATGATCTCTGTTTTTAGGTTTTTCTGCCTCTCTTTTAATATCTAGTGATGAGAGCCATGTTTTACCAAGAAACTGCATTGTAGCTAAGCATCTTGCTAAATGCAACAAGCTCTATTTCTCCTTTAATTACATTTAACGGCTAGAGATTGGACTTCACTTGCCAACATTGGGCAAAGTAACAATTACAAAATGAACTTCAAGATCAGCTTTGTCCCACTCCCAAGCCATAAAATACATAAATAAGAATTTGCGATGAAAGCACAAAGTCACAAGAGTCAGCGCATAGTTTCTCCATGTGAAGGACTACAATTTCCATGTGGGTGCAGACACTAGTCTCTTGCAGTCAGCTTGCAGATGGAGCAGTAGTGCACAGGAAAGAGCTGGATGTATCATGCAATTTAGGTTTAAAACAATATAATTTTAGCTTAAGTGGGTACCTTAAATTACAGGGTCTGTGAGGGGAAAAAAAAAATTCTACAGAATCTGAATTAACATTTCGGTCACTCTGAGCTATTATCAATTGTAAAAAAGTGAAAACAGCCAGTGAGGTTATAGGACTGTTGTCTTGACTGTAATTTGGTTGCTGCTTCGCAGTAATGTTCTGATTTAGCTTAAAAAGAAACCCAGATTTTTTTTATTTCTATAGAAAAAAGAAACTTCAGAAGTATTAAATGTCTGAATCAGCATTTCAGAGAGGGAAGGACACTTGGCATACTGCTGTCTCCCAGGAGGTTGAAGTCTACTCACCTTTCCTTGACTTGGTCACTGCCAGCTGGTGAGAAGCTGGAACATGTGGTAGATCCCCCTCTGTACTCTGGATCTATTGGGAAGAGGAGATGCATATTTTATAAGGCCACCTGGAATATGTTCCTGTGCTTCAGAATGCCCAAGCTATATACACTATAAATGTATGGTTGGTTTTGTTTTTCTCCAGTCCAACAACCTATGACTGAGGGAGCAAATCACATCTCATCAAGCCAAAATACTATTTCATCAAGTACTCAGCAATGCTTCTGTCAAAGAACACTGATCTATAGGATACCACCTCCCACATTGCTCCCCTCTTGGTTACATTCATGCAAAAAGACCTAGAAATCACATCCCGTGACAACCCTGAGAGTTCTCAGTTCCCCTTTGATGAAAGGCTAAAATAAATGTGTGAAAACACCTTTGACCACCTTTACACTACTGTCTTTTCCATTCAGCACTCTTGGCATAGAAAGTTCCAAGCAATTGGATAGAAAATTATATCAAGAAGTCAGCACATAAGGATTGTCATCTGCTGCCCTACCATTTTCCACAAGCCACCAATCATCCAGAAGGAGCCAGAACCTGCCAGAATCTACCCCAGATTTCACCATGACACTTCTTGTGGAAATACTTCTTGTGTCCTCCAGTACAAAAAAATAGTGTGTTCAGAGCCATGAAGATTTCAACTGCAAAACTTAAAACTGCATGAAAGTTAATCCTATTATCTAACCACTTTGAGAGACACGGTCTTATTAAGAAAGCACCTCTCAAGACAATCGTTCAAACAATTAAAAGAATATGCCTAAAATCTCAACAGGGAAGTCTTTGTTTAGCTCAAAACCCAGAAAAAGTTTTCTCTGTTGTGCACTCCAGAAAAAAAATCTTAATGATTCACATGCAAGTCTACATGCACAAAACCCTCAATCCAATTACCCCTGACCTTTCCTTCTAATGGGCTGCCTGCCTAATTTCAAAATTATCAAGCAATGAAATTTTCATCTCCAGCTTTGATTAATTTAAAATTTAAAATCAGGATACTGATGGCTTTAAGCCCAAATTAGCATTTGGCTAAAGAAGCAGCTATATTTGCATTGGTATCACGGGTATAGCAGCTACAATGGTACATTTTCTCAGTTACAAGGGTTTTGAGAAGTACTTGGCCTGAACTTTTCACCATTACTAAGTGAACAGCATTACACTTGCACAATAAATCAAGAAGCTTCTGTTCCTTTAGCACATGAAGGATGTACCAAAGGGATATATTCTTCTGTTGTCCAAATGCAGAGGAACATATAAGGGGCTCATTGTTCAAGTTTAGCAAAGTTTAAAAAAAAAAAAAAAGAACAGCAAGTAATCCTACAGGCCCTTTGATCAGACTGACCTTCCAAGAAAGTCGTCTTGATTCTCTCAAACCTCCCAGTTTCCGATGGTTAAATTTGCAGTCTCCCAATGGCTAAGCCTCTTGCCATCTAAATACCCTCTACCTCCTGTCCTTGGCTGGGAGACAGCATCCTGGCCACGTGTGCAGCACAGAGCAGCTCCACAAGCAGGCAGAAGCACTCCTCTCCCCCTCCCTCCCAATCCCTTCAGCCAATATCGATGCTGGTAAACAACCTTCGGGACTGTAACTGGCCACCTCAGGAGAGGGCGTCTGGGGGAAATCCTGCCCTGACTCACTCCCGCACTAGCTATCTTCACAGTCACAGACTTCCGAAGGGCGCTCAAGCCTCAAAGGCATTCATAAGCATGAAAAGAGCTTCCTTGATATATCTGTCATCTTTCTTATGCATATTAATGCACTCTAAGCCAAACTGGGAAAATGGGGGGGAGGGGGCTATTGCACTATTTCTGATACAGTTTATTGTTCATTATACCCTGCTTAGAGACGTACAAAAATAAAATCATGCTGCCAGGTATTGTTCTAAAGTTTCTTCAACAAAACCAAATCCCTCCCTCCTAGTGATCTGTAGGCAGTTGATATGTATACAGTATATTGCATAAACAAAAATTCACCGCAATCCCATCCCACGTCTCATGTCATCTTGCCAAAACAGCTGTGTTTATGCCCTGGCATCATTGCAAAGTGTGTCAACCAAAACTTTGCAAATGCATCACATTTGGCTTGTGCAGAATTAAGCAAGTCTTCTTCATGTCATAACCCTTTACATTCCAACATACACAAGGAATGGAATTTTCCTTTAGAGTGTTTATACATATATATTTATATATGTATACATAAATATATATACTAGTCTTTTTAACTTCACCCAGGAGTACCAATAAACTCTATTTCTCCTCTGGGATATATAGAAAAATTCATCACCGCTCCTCAGATCCCTTCCATTGTGCCAACGCAAACATCTGTGCAGCTACACAACAAACTGAATCAAGAAAATTATCCAGATGAGAACTAAGCCAAGAAAAATAAATAAATCAAAATACACTAGGTTTCTTTTTCCTCTCTCAACTGGACCAGTCCTTTGTTCTGGTACAGTAGATGGTCACAAAACATAGGGGTGAGGACACACAAGCACAAACAAGTGGCAGGAACTATAAGAGGCTGGATAACGTCTTTCTACTTAATAAGTGCCTTCAACTACAACATTAGTTGATCTAGAAGAGCTTGTAATGACAACACGACACTACAAACACTACCTACTAAATAATCACTTCATCATTCGCTGTAAAACTCCGGGGGTTTTCTGTTCACTTGCTTTCTTCACTCACTTCACCAATGAAATCACAATCCTTCGTTTTATATTCTATTTCACACAGACGAAAAGTTAACTGCCAAACTGTTAACAAAAGTCACTTTGAAATGTATGCACAAAAATAGCTACTAATTTACGACAGATCCTACAATTCTAGATGTGATTCTCTGCAAACAAAAAATTGCATTCTTGAATTTGTAGGCTGCACGTTTTCTAGACTAATAAACAAAGCACTTAGAGGAATGTGGGAATTAAAATCTTTTGTGACAATTATCACTCAAAGAACAGATACATGCAGTTATGAAAATATTAAAAGGCAACTAGCACAGAATTTTTAGATAAATAATTGCCAAAGGCACATCAAACAGCAATTTTCAGTGTGCTAATTTCCAGAGAACAAATCAACGTTCATTAGGTTGTCATTGAAACAAAACCGTTGCACAAGATGAGCACCCGGCCCTAAATGATAGCCCCTTTCTCTCTCATGCAACAACACTCTTGCTCCATCCACAAATTTATCTTTAATATGAATCAATAAACTGAATTTACTTTTAGGGAAAAAAAAATAATGACTTCCAGTAAGTAATTTAAGCAAATATTTTAAACCAAGCTCCTAGCAGTTATGCCAGTGATTGCAATTACCTGAGCTCAATTAAAAAAAAACAACAACAACAACAACAAAAAAACAAACCCAAAACAAAAACCAAAACATTAGAACTTTACCACTGACTCTCAGGAACAACCACAGCAGCAGCACGAAGTTATTTCGATAAGGGGATGAACTAGAACAGCCTACCAGGAGAGGGTGACAACTGCCCAATCGCTCACACCGTTTAAAGCATTCCTGGAGAAAATACTGTCAACTATACAGAAGGAAAAATTCCTTTGCTGGCAGCCAACAAGTTATGTAAACTGTATGCAAAAACAAAGTCATTTATCTCCACCTACCTCCTCCATCTCAAAGGAGTCCTTCTGCTGCAGCATTAAATTCATTATGGAGGGATTTGCAAGAGGAGCGCAGGGGTCTCTACCTGGAGATGCCGTGAACAGCCTTTGCGTTGGGGTGCTGCTGTTGGATGTACTGGAACTGCTGCTGAGGCTTGGTGAGTCCAAAAGATCAGATTCTTCACAGAGTCTATCCTGGGTGCTTGCCGACCTGCTGCTTTGCACATCTGCTGAGGGCACAGCACCCTCTTGCTTACCATCAGTCCAAGCAGGAAGGTTTGCAGGTTTATGTGTGTCTGCAGCATTTGTCTGATAGATACCAGCTATCTCCTCCTTTACAGTAGCCAGAAAAGAGGGACAGTCTTTCTTTTTAGAGTATTTTGGTAATTTAGATTCATTTTTAACATCATTTTCCTCACTCCCTGGTTCAGCTGGACTTTTCCCTTTTTCAACAGGTGAAGGAGTTGAGGAGCTGCTACCATCGGCTTGCTGTGTGCTGCACAGATTGAGCTTTGACAATGTCTTCATTAACCGGCTGGCTGTATTGCTGCGATTTAAAGGGGGAGGGCTGGATGCCTCTTTGCTGGAAGACACTGAATTCATACTACCAATTTTCTGCAAAGGCGTCCCAGAGACTTGAGAATACAAAGAAGAAAAAGCATTGGCCACAGTAGTAAGCACTTCAATCTGACGAAAACGACCTGCACGAGAATGAAACATAAGGCAAAGTTTACAAGGACATTTGCCATCATCTCATACCAGACCTATTGATCCATCTCTACACAATAGTTTTAATTCTCAGAGGCAGCTCTTCATATCTGAAGAGGGAATTTTCATCATAACCTGTGCCCACCCCAGTTTCCCAAATCTTCTCCTACTTCTATCAACCCAAAGGTTGACTTAACACTGCCTAGTCCTGTAACGTGAAAGTGATACCACACAGTATGAAAAAAAAATAGAAGCCTTTGCAAGAGCCTTTACTAAATGCACAATAACATGTAAAGCTTGCACAAAGTAAAAAAGGGACACGGGTATTTAAGTTAATTTACAAAGTGCTAGGAAGAAAAGAGCTATTCACATTACTCTCTTGACTACAAAAGGACATTACAGCTACGCTCTCATTTCAGCAACCCTCATTACTGACCTAACAAAGATCCTCTCCAAGTCAATAGAAACACTGGCCCAGATTTCAGCAATGACAGAAGCAGGTTGCTGAAAATCCCACCCGGATACTGAAGAGCACAAGAAACAGACAGATACTGCTACTCGTTTCAGTGCTGTAAAACTGCAGCAGAAGACAAGTTTACGAGTGAGAGATGGGAAGGGTACAAAGCAGAAGGCAGTGTAATGTACATGATGCCCTTCATTTCCTCCCCCCACTATAAACCCCTTCCCTTCACCTGAACAACACTGATGGTCACTGCTTGCCATATTTAAGACCAAGCAACAGTTTTATTAGGGTTTCTGAATGGAATTTGGCCTTTAGTCTGTAAAGAGGGGTTACCAGAATATTAGATATACACTTTGGATATTTTTGATATTTCTTTTGGGGTTATGTACATAGTTCAAAAACTTTGCTTCAAAAATGTACTTACTTGTTAAAGCAAAATTTGGATTTTCCACTTCCATGCGCTGTATTTGGGCATTCAAAAACACTTTAATATCTATCCCTCTGGCAAATGATGATGAATTAAAAAATCTTGCTGGAATTTTTGAAGCAATATCTGGTTCATCTCTTCCAAACCCAAGGTTATAGAGCACTTCTTCGGGATCTTCCTCATAAAGCTCCAGTAATTCAGAAACACTAGACAAATGAAAAGATGTTTACTATCTACTTGTCTCCTTTTAAGACCCAGTCCTTTCTGTCCAACTGCTAACACAGCCCGATAACAATAATCAGCTTGGTCTGTTCAACTTTTGACTCCTACATCTCAGCCTACTTCAGGAAATAATTGTGGAGATCTCTGCATTTGAAATTTTGGTTCCTATCACCAGAGCCATTGGCCCAGACACATCTCAGATCCAATCCTGTAATTTATAGTCAGTCCCTCTTCTGCAGAGCTCTGATTTTAAAATGTTAAAATTTCAGACGTTTCTAACATTTAGACCCGTTTGTTAGTATTTACTGCAAACCACAACTGAAAACAAACAGCAGTTTTTCAAGCAATCAAATGAAAATTCCCTTCTCAGTTACAAATGCAACAATGCACATAAATCAAGCCAAGTCTATTTAACTGAGGAACAGAAGTAGTAAGTTTTGCCAGCAAAACGCAGCCAAATTCCACTGAACTGTGCCATGACCTTCAAAGCATAGTACTCTTTTACCTTGAAACAGTTGCACTGCTTTTTCCAGACCCGGAGGAGTTCATACTTCTCCCCTTCTGGTGGAACTGCAGCCTCCTCTCCTTCGCCAGTATACCATTGCTGTCAATACAAATGGAGAAGACCCCTGTGATAAACCCCTTTCATTCAGGGACTTGATTCTCCCATCTCAGAGGAGAGCAAAGCCTCCAGCACTGATGCTGAATTTCTATTTTCCCCCTCAGTGCTATCTGGTTTATATTAGCCATGTCATTTATTGAAATACAATAACAAAAGTGAACCCTGGGATGCCTCAGTAGAAATGTACATAGACGGTAAGAGTTTGAAGTCAAGTGCAAACTGAGAAAACAAATCCCTGATCTCCCCTTGATGCCCCACCCTCCCCAATCCCATCCTCCTCCAGTGAAGAAACCCAGCCTCGGATGAGTTGCCTTGCTCTGCCTTTTCCTGCCTTCCCCATGCTGCTGCCTCCTCCAGCAGGGCCATCTCTCTATGGCAGGGCCACCATCTCTCCATGCCTTGGGTACCCAGCTCCCTCTCAACCTCAGCTGACACCCCCCAGCAGCATAAGGCTGTGAGCTGCCTTGGAGGTGGCCAGGCAAGCTGAAGAGGTTCCAGGACGGAGGAAATGGAGCAAGACAAGCTTCAACGCAGGCTACCAGCCAGTTTCTTTCCCAATCCCAAACTATTTCCTCCCTGCATCTGGAGAAGCTGTCTCAGCATTAGGCAGTACCTTGGGCTCAAACATACTGTACTGTTATTGCCAATCTCCCTGAGGGACAAAAACTTCCCAGGGTGAATTTTACTGTACAAATCCTAACACACACACCAGAACTACCACTGAGAAAACAAAGATGACAGGATTCACCTAAAAGCAAATTTACATAGCCCAGCTCAGGAGCAGTAGTGAACATGCTGCCCACATGGGCTGTGTTAGCATTTGCTAAAATCAAAATTTTTAGTTTCAGTACATTTTATTTAGAAGCTCTCCCTGGAAAGCAGGAGCCTCTCCTCTCTTGGAATTTATTTATTTCCCCCCCCCCAATTCCCAAAGGGCATTCGCTCTGAAAGGTAAAACTAATTTGCCCTTGAAATTTCTGAAATGGTGAGGGATCAGTGAAGCAAAGAAAGTAAATCATACTAGGTTACTTAGGTTTGTCATTTCACTGTTTTCCTCCTGCTAGCCCAAAATCAATGTCAGGTCTGGTGGAAGAATCAAAATCTGCATTTTTTTCTGCATCTCCTAACAACTGTTACTGTGTTATCTGGATCTTTTCCTTCACTCATATAAACAGACATGAGCAGAAAAGCTTTAGCTCTGAGGTAGCCTCCACAACTTCCACTGCTCCCTCTCCCTCCCACCCTTCAGTACAAATATTTCTCTGAAGTAAACAAACAAAGAAAAATATATTTACCATGTTTCCATTTGGGTATCACTCCGTAGATGATTAGCTGTAGAGAAACAAGAAGTTACACACATACCTCTTAAGAATTACATTTCCTGAAACTAGTATGAAAAAGCAGGCAGTGAGCTCATTTACCAACAGTGCCACATAAACCAGATTTTTCTCTCCCTATATAAATGTGATTGTCAAGGGCTTTAGTATACGTCTGATATAAAGATGATCTGGTTTATTGAGGCTGTTCAAAAACAGAGTCTCTAAAATAGAGTCTCACATGGATACATATTTACATACTGTCATTAATCATATTAACCTGAAATTTAACATGCAGTAAACTAGTAATTGTTATATGAACAATTTACTGCTTTGCAATTGAAGACACGATCACCAGCTGCAGGGCTGTTCTCAGGCAGGAAGGGGAGGAGAAGCAGGCACATGAGGATTGCTCCAGTAGAGAAAGGACATAAAAAAGGCAGATGACCCAACAGCCAGGTAATGAGACTGCATGTGTTAGTCTTTTCATCAGCATCGACCACACTCAAAGTGTGGCAGGACCCTGGCTGCCTGAGCTGTGCAATCTATGGACAGCAGTCAGGTGAAGCTGTGGTGCTGATGGGACCAGTGGCCACACTTGGAGTCGAGAGGTCTCTGGACAGAGGCCATCTACCATGTACCAAGTGCCTTCTGCAGCTGGATCCACCCAGCTCCACACGAGAACATCCCAGACAGTGTTACTCTTTCAGAAAATTAACACCGTATCAAGTCAGAGAGTTGAACCTCAGCCTTAAATATGGGTTCCCCAAAAAGGCAACTCAACATTAACAAACTGTCTCCAGGGCACGGGCAAGGAGTGTGCATATGTTCCAGCAGCCCCCAGAATCAGCTACAAAAACAAAGTGAGGTCAAACACATTGTCAGAAAAAAAATCTTGACTCATTGTGCCAGCAGGGTACAGTCAGCAACTGAGAGCACAACAGAAACCTCACAACCTCTCTCTTCTTTTCAGAGGCATCATGAAGAAACTTAAATGTATACGGAACACAGACATCACAGCACTTTTTAAAATATTCTTGCTTATAATACAAAAGTAAGCCTATCTATATGGATTTGCTGGTCACTAGCTTGAACAGCTAAACCATGGGTTTTAACAGCTCAGAAGGGGGCTGGGGTTACACGACCCAGCCTGATGCCCTGAGTGCCATTCACACAGGGCTCAGGCTTGTATCTGGATTTAGTCGGTCATGGACACACAAGGGCAGGTCATTCACATCAGCCTCAAAGGGGTTGCCTGTCCAGCTGCGCACACAGTGCTGCTCCAAGCATCTCTGTTGTCCCCTTGTTCTTGGATAGGAAGCAAAGCCCAACAGAAACACTCATTTCCTTACCCAGGAAAATCTACCAGCAATTCTGGTATTGGGACTTTTCCTATGCAAAAAACAACCTTCTGCCTAAATAATGCTAAAAAAACAAAACAAAAACAACAACAACAAAAAAAAACAACCACGCACCACAGAAATCCTTGGGAATGATAAGGGGGAAAACTGAAAGGAGTGACATGTTTTTAAAGTACTGACTCTTGTGTTCTTGGTCATATGCTCAGAGTTTAGATTATCATTACAAAGAAATTTTTCCTGTGAGATCTTTGTACTTCAGGCAATGTAACAAGAGGAAAAGACTGTCAGAAAAAAAAAAATCCTATTTAGCATATTGCAATAAGGGACTCATTTACTGTTGTCCCTCATTATCAGATCTAGGTCATTATCAGATCAACAGTTTTCCTTAGAAGTCTTTATTTTTTTAAAGATTCAAGATATTTCCTTCCTCCAGGCCCTGTCCCACTACTTTGACACCGCTGTCAAGGTTGCTGTGGAAAAAGGGTCTTTTTACTATACAAGTTCTTACACTTTGCAAAAGCTGTAGTTCAAAAAGTGTTAAAACCTAAGTGGGGAGAGTCCCCTATTTTTTTTTTTTTATTATACTGAAAGCAGTTGCATTGTTTTATATCCCCTATCCTGCAGAAGATAACCTCATTACCTGTTTTGTGAGACCATTATTTGCTCGTTTGTTTCAAGATGCTGCTGTTAGAAGAGGATCCACGGCGCTTTTGTTTGTTTGCTTATGGACACCTCTAACCCATAATCAACACAGCCTAAAAGTCCTTTTCTATAGAGTCAATCATCAACAGTCACCTCTCCTTCCCCTTAAAATAGGGAACAGAAAGACAAGTCAAGCAGCTAGCAACAGCAAAACGTACGTTGTAGATGATCCAAACTACTTACTCATCTTTGGTGCTTTTCATTTTTAAAGGCACTTATCCCTTAATGAGTTTGCCTCTTGGCTGACAGAATTTCATTCCTCCTTTCAAAAGCCCGCACATGCCACTCCCAAGGGACTTGCTGGAAGTGGAGCATGCACGGCTGCCAAGCGCAACCCATGGACAAGACAAGCAAGGAGAAGAAACCACTTTCTCACAGCCCCAGTGAGTGCTCCAAGCTGTGTTGCCACTGTGGGCATTAAAATGAGAGGGCAGTTGCAAATTCAGGGCTGCCTCTGACCTTCGGGTTAGACCATAATGTTTAAAACTAGCAATAGCCTAATAAACTCAAAAAGCAAATCTTCCTGTATTTTAATATGTGCTTCATGCTGGTGTTCTAGCCAGCTTTATCAACTGCCTTTGACTGGAAGGGAAATGCTGTCTTTCAAAATATAAATCAGATTATCCCCCCCCCCGAAAAACAAGTCATAATCCTGCCACACCCACCTTCAGCTCCCAGGGATAAATCATCTTCAAAACTTCCTCCATTTCTCACCAGCATGCCTGAAAATGTATAGTTAGCAGTTCAACAAATAGAATGCTGCAGTGCTTTCTTTCCAACAGCTTAACTAAAAATATTAGCAAGACATTTCATTTGATACAACGGGATATAACCAGACTATATTTACAATTCCTGCATTAGTCATACAGTAAAAACACACTAAGAAGTGATTTTTTTCTACATTCTCAAATGGAACTTTATTTTGAAAGAGAACAACTACAACACTGCTTTAGTTTTGTGCTCAGAAACATCCCCGAGTCAACCTGCAACCAAATTAAATGCAAGTGGGAACCTGGAAGTACCACCTAACGTATCTGTGCATTCTGCTGCTATGCTATCTATCCTCCAGACATCTTACCAGGGGGATCCAGAGTCTGAGTCCAGCTTAGGCATTTGCCTCTCTCTCCTTCTACCAGATTAAGAGTTGAAGTGAAGGCTCCAGGCACAGCAAGTAATTCCTCTGCACCCTGTCACCACCTGCACATTCTCGCTGTACTTTGAACTTTAGTATTCAGACCTGCTCAGATAGTAAAATTTTTAGGTGTGGCAACCAGAATTATTAGAGGTAGAGACTGTTTAATGCTCACCAGCCCAGGGAGGAAATTATAACCTCCCTGTTCTGCATATTTTGGGGGTTTTTTTAGGCCTTACTAAATGCTCCAGAAAGACTTATTCAGGATCGTTTCCTCCTACTCCAGTTTCTCAGGCACAACTGCTTCGACAGTGACAATAACTCAGCAACACTGATTAGGCTGTGCTTTGTGTCGCTGCTATAGGGCTGAGGTCTCAGGTGAATGTCCACAAAAGCACAGTTCCCAGCAAAAGATATTTCAGTAGGTAAATACTTTCCTTACCCTTCAGCAGAGGATTGCTTTGCTCATCCAAGGAGGCTCCCAGAGGCGTTCTGAAACCACAGAAGAGATTAATTCTACTTTAAAAACTTGCTGCTTCATGTCCTTCCTTACAGTGTGCAACAAGCTTGTGATAGCAGCAGTTGTCCCTCCCTCCACCCCCAGAAAGCACAAACATCTGAGGACTGGCAATAACTTCCTAAACAGTCCCCAGCCCTCTGAACAAATATGCCTTGTAGGGAAAAACAATAAAACAGGTTAATAATAACTGCAATGCTCAAACACCAGCCACTGGCAAAGCATCAGGATCAGCAGCCCTCTGTCGAGGAAAATAATGGGCTTGTCAGCAAAACACCCACAAAAAATGAGCAGGAGTTGTCAAACATACTAATGAGCAGGAGTTGTCAAACATACTAATTCAATCTCATTTATATGACAAAAACTGTTGCCATTTTTCTACACATTTAAAACTTCTTGGAAAAAGGGGTGAAATGATGTATTTGATGATCAGGTATGAAATAAAAATCTTAACAGCTGCGTTAGCTGTCACTTGCCAGTTCTGATACTTCATAGACTCTTCACATTGGCTCTTATTTGGATGATCCCTCCAACTACTGTTCCCTGAAGGATAGAGGATTTGCTGAACCTCACGGTGCCTGAAAGGAGCAGCAGAAACCACAAAACCGACAAGTCCAATCCTCCTCTGCATTCAGGCTAGGCTTCTTAACACTGGATGGATGTTTCCACATCTTCTCTCTGAGACATATGTAACCATGGTCTATTAAGTAGTCACTATTAAGTAGTGCAGCATTAACTCCCAAAACCCAAAACAATTTCATAAATATAATAGTCATAAAGAAAGGGAAAGCAGATGATTTATGTGCCAATATTATGCATGTTTTGGTTAGTTTTTTAATTAGACAAACATATAAACCTGTCCAAAGACCTGAAAGTAAACAGTGCTCTGATATAGTATTTGTTTTGGTGCCATGGCCAAATTAAGCAAGGAAAGTTTGCATCTGCTTTCTAACAGACCTTACACTTATTTTTCTTTCCCCTCTGAGAAGAGTTCACTCTTTCCACACACAGCCTGCTGATGGGGAGCAAGTTCACTTCAACGTGCCTTTTGAGAAGCAAAGCAAAGCCCCGCCACAGTGAGAAGCCAAGGCAAGCAGCCAGAGTATACAGGTGCACAAGTGTGTTTTGGGTGACAGGACAGACTGATGAGCCTCTGATCTCCTGGGCTTCTGCGTGTCTGTCCTGTTAGGGTATGAAAAACGTAGGGCATATTGTCTAAACCTGTCACGCTACAACAAGCCTTATGTTCTGAGGTAATAACTATGCTGGTTGTTTATTCTCTGGCTTTGATGGGTGCGCTCCCATCCTTCTCTCTCTCCTTCCCTGCTACTTCCACCTTTTCGATGCAGAAACTTGCTGGCAGTAACTTTGACAGACAAGGTCAGTGCTGCACAAACCAGCTGGCAGAAGCAACCATCAAAGCTGGCATTTTCTTTCAGAAATCATCACCTCTATAGCATGTTAGCAGCTACCAGAAAAGCAGCCCTGTCAAACACCCATCTACTCCCCTGTTTGGACTGCTGCACACAGACACAGCTGCGTTATACCACTGCCTTTGAAAAACTTGCATTTAAGAACAAAACACAAGTTTAAACAAGGGACACGTATCCACAGAAAAATCCTCTTGGACAACAACAGGGACAGCCCTGACTTTCTGTGCCAGGCTGATTTTCACCAGCGAGGCCCGCAAGCCAGCTTGTCCAGCTCTGTGTCCAAGTAGCCCTGGGCACTCAGGAAGGTTAGGGTTGAGGGACCCTTCCACTTGCTTGACCGCCAGCACAAGATCTCCCTGCTGAAGGCATACTACAGCAGGTCCCCAGCACATCCCGGTGGCCTTTGCATAGTGGCCAGAGAGCAGTGGCACAGAGAGGCCAACAGCAACTGGAGGGCAGCCAGAGCAAAGAGCAAGAAAGCAGGTGTGTGTCTGGATTAAGGGATCCTACAGTTTTCCACTTGCATTCACTTGTTTATTACTGTGTTTTGACATATGCGGCAATAACTCCGCTCAAGAACCTCTACAAAGAGCTGAATGAACTCTCGATGCTCACACTGCCCTGGGATGTAGGTACTGAGCAGGTAAGAGGATTATATGCAGCCTTGAGGCTTCCTCTCATTCCAGAGGTTTGTTTCCTCAGCTACCAGTTGTGGTAGGGTGGTCTTCAGGAACAGGACAAGTGTTTTGTACTGTGCTGTGAAAGTGTTTAAACTGCAGCTTTTAAAGCCTTAATTGGGCAGAAGCCATGTTTATTTTAAACCTGAAGCAAAAAATCTCTTCTTTCTGAGGCATTTCAAGAACTTACTTCCTGCATATCTACAGGAGTTGGCTCCTAAGTACCTCCTGCATCCCCTGTATGACTGGCAGAGCTTAAATATACTGAATTGAAATAATATGTCACTATAGTCAACAAAAATTTCTTCATTTCCAACAGCATAATACAAACAATTGTGTTTTCTGTCTTAGCTTTACAAGAGTTAAAACAGAAAACCTTTCTTATTACTTCAAAATGGCTTTTCAGAGTACTAGGGAGAGAGAAAAAGATGCCCTCCTCAAAGGCATGCCCTTCACAAAACATGAATGAACCAGAAATTCTGGGTAACAACTGATACGTCTTAAGCCTCCATAGTCTTATCACAGTGCAAAATATATTTGGGGTTTTTTTTCCTCTTTTGTTCTGATGGTGGGTTTTTGCGTTTTTTTTTTCAAAAGTGTCTACCAAGTTAAATAGCGTGGAATATTAGGAACCTTCCTTCCCTCCTCCAAAGCAGATGTGAAACAGAGACACCAAGTAATAAGAGCCTCAGACCACTAACAGGAATATCAAAAGACAGCTAGTAATTCTTTTTATCTGTACTAAAACACCATTGATGCTTTTTGAAACAAACAAATGAATAAATTTTATAAGCAGATCTATTTATGCAGTAGGCTGATACTAAGGGGTTTTTGTGCTGCTTGCCAACTCAGACCAGAAAATTATTTTCTTCTGATGTACATTTCATAAAATCTTATAGAAACTTAGAGAAAAAGAGAAGGACTGCTTTTAAAAAGTAAGTAACGAAGAAAATAAAGTACTGTAGCAACTGAATGTTGACTTGTAGCAATGGTTGTATTTTTGCGACAGAGCTAACTTCTACAAACAAGGTTGTGAGACAGACCAGAAATAGAAGCTCAGTCTGTGCATGCTGCCCACACTCTGTAGCAGTCAAAGCTCCACAGCAAAACCAGTGTTATTTTGTTTGATTTTCAGGGAGGACAACATTTGTAAATTTCACAACAACTGTGTTTTTTAAGTATTCTTTTTTAAACAAGACTCTGTAATACCTGTAAGAGCTATTGTGTCATCTGTTAATGCCATCCTCTTTTCCTATATCATTATCAAGAGACAATCAAATCAGTTCAGGGTTTCTATACATAAGATCACTTTACAACAGTGCAAGCTGAATAATCTTTATTGCACATACTAGCTATTGCTTGCATCTATATTAGAAACAAAACATCCAAAACTATCCTGCAGTTTTGAAACACAAGGAACTGTGCACAGCTTCAGGCAGCTGGGATCACACCTCTCAGATACAAACCATATATGCAGGCACTCTGCACGTCACAGAGTCAGAGGCCAACACCAGTCTGAATAGCCTCATTTAAGAGATCTTTAAAAATATATATATTTTATCTTTCTGAAGAGAATATAAGATTCTTCAAAAAAGATTTACAAAAGTAAACTTATACTTTAAAAGACTTCTGTGGAAGGGCCACAATGGGTTTCTCAAATGTGCATTAATTAAATTTGCATCTCTATATTAGCAAAAAGATAAAATCATCCTTTATTTCCTTATGTGCAAACTAAGCAAACAGAGTGTAAAATAAGACTACCATATTTTGGGAATCAACTACCAGAAATGCAAACACATTCCACAGGAGTGTTTGGTGGCAGCTTTAACAAAAGTTACCAGAGCACAGGCATAAAGCTGCAAGCTTTGTGTTATTACTCGAGTTGTGACCATCTATTAGATGTCCACATTGTCACTTTGCAGTTTTGTGATCTTCCTTAAGTTCTGTACAAAAATGTTAAGGATCACAGGGCCAGGGAAGGCTCTAGACAGAAATCCCAGAGATATGCAGAAAAGTGGCACTGCAGCAGGAAGAATTTCTCCCTCGGGGCCTCTTCCCCCTCCACTCCATTTTTTGTCCATGCTCAAAAAAATACTTCAGAAAAAGTACTGAATTCATAACACTTCTTTTTTAAGGATATACTTTTAGACATCAGGACACTGGATTTTATCTAAAGACAGAAAAATCTCCCATTCCGGCATTCTGGAACAACAGCCTGTCAGGTCTGAACATTGTGTTTTAAGCATACAGTATGATTTCAAACATCTAGCTGCCAACATTTCCCTCAAGGCACAGCCTGGAACAATCTGAAGAAAACTATACAGAGGACCCTGTAGCTATGAAGCAACCCACACTTCAGTTAGAAGAGTAAGTTCAGTCAGCTGCTTGCTGGATCAAAAGATCACAAAGGCACAGCTAATCTCAGAGGTAAATTTTCATCTTAACATAGCTGCTTTCAAAAAGAGAAGGAAACCAGAACTATCAAGTAGGGGAGGTCTTGAAATGTCATTGTTAGCTACTGGAAAGCTGACTGTTAAGCTTGTCCTCATCAACTCTGACTCCAAGGGCTGCTAGGATTGAGCAAAGAAAGATCACAGCTGCTACCAGAACATGGCATTTATGCTTTTATGTGACTGAGGATGAAGAAAAAGTAATGCCATCATCCTGTTTGTTCCAAACACCAAGAAAGTATTTTGTAACAGCAACAGAAACATGAAATATATATACCACATCTCAAGTTCAGGATGGCAGGACATTGAGAGAGACTTGGATAAATCAAGTTAGTCTAAATTGTGCCATCACTCCTAAAGAACCCTAAGCACAGTGGCCGTCACCACAGAAGCAACATTTCTTTATCCTGCAGAAAAAAAAACAGGCAAGGCAACAGGGACAGATCTAAACCGGAGCCCCTCAGTGAGAAACAGACCAGTTTCCAAGACAATATTACTTTCCTTACAGTCAGCTGAGTTCCTCCCTCAGCAGCTGAAAAGTCTGCAGCCTCATTAATGAGACACCCAGAAGAGAAAAGGTGTAAAAAGGCAGCACTTCTCTAACCATACGTACATATGCTCCTGCTTCCCCTGTAACCCCGACAATAATAGAGGGTCTCTACACTCAAGGAAGGCTCCTGACGGTGCCAACGCCAAACACCGCTCCAGTGCGCAGAGATGCCCACGCTAACCCACGGGAAAGGATGCCGACGAAATGTCCTCCCCACCGTGACGTGGGAACCGCCCGGCCCGGCATCCCATGGCGGGGAGCGTGTGGCCGCGGGCTTGGGCCCCGGGGCAGCGGCGCCCCGCCGGCAGGAGCCGGAGCCTGGCGGTAGGGGCAGACACGACGGGAGCACCCACCTGCAGTCCTTCAACCATATCGCGATCTTCTCGTTGGGAACGCTGTGGCCTTAAGGACAAAGCA
>JANHFX010020494.1:0-58132 GCA_027560015.1 Chloroceryle amazona | reverse complement strand
TCTGGGGCGGGGGCCCGGCATGGGGGGGGTGCCGCGTGGTTGGGGTGACTGTGCCAGGGCGTGGAAGCCCTGTGGAGGAGAGGCTGGCAGAGGGGAAGGAGCTGGTGAGTGTGGCCCGGGGGAGGTCGGCCGGCTGGGCCGGGGGGGGAGGTGGCCGGAGGCTTGGCAGGCTCTTCTGTGGGGACTGACTCTTCGTGCTGAAATCTATTGCTAGTTTTGTGGTGACTTTGTCACTCCTAACACCTTGTGCCCCTTGATGGAGGTCTGAAGTTGCAGAAGGCTTGCGGTAGTGTGAGTAGTGTGCTGGATTGGTCACCGGGTTTGACATGTTGCTTTAAAGAAAAAAAAAAAATTACTGGAGTTCTATGTTGGTTGTTTTGATGAGGGTTTTTTTTGTGGGTTTTTGTTGTTTGTTTTTCTGGTTTTGCTCTTTCTTTCGGTTGTTGCTGTTTCTTTGTTTTTTATTCCTGAGATTTTGATCTTTTCCCTGTGCTCTGACTGTTGGAAGTTGTGCAGTTAAAAGTTGTCAGAATGCATGGGACAAGCTTTTTTTTTCAGAGAAGTTCAACCAAAAGCTGAAGGGTGTTGTAAGGGAGGAAATGTCTGTCTGCTTTACTCTCTGTGAGACTGCATTGCTTGCTATTGCTAATGTCGATTTCTTTCAGCAGATGAACTCAGCCAGGTTCCTGAGAAGCATCCCTTGGGCCCTTGGCCCCTGAAGGCTCTGCTGTTGCTGGAGGACTCGGGAGATAATGACTTATGGCAGCTCTACTATGAGGGCCTGAAGAATTTCCTTGCCTTTAGAGAAGGCATGGCTCTGTCTGCAGTCTGGCCAATTCCAGTGGATGAAGTGAGACAGTTCTTGGTCACCATGGAGTCCCAGAATCTGCCTCCCACAAAAATCATAACTTATATGGAAGGACTGTCTTTCATCTCCAGAATGGTAGATCATCCTGATCCTCTTCAAGAGCCTGTTATCCATCACATGATATCACGGTTGAAATGCAGAACCGGCCCTTCAAATGATAAGTGCACTCCTGTAACTATTGAAGTATTAAGATCTCTCCTGGGGACTCTGGAATCTGTGTGTAGCTCTCCTTATGAATGCATATTGTTCCGTGCCATGTTTACTGTAGCTTTTTTTGGTGCGCTCCGTATAGAAGAGATGGTGGCAAATCATATAAATATAGCACAGCCACAGCTCCTGTACTTGAGTGACCTCCAGCTGACAGAAGGGAGTGCAAACCTTTGTTTGCATACATCTCATATGGGCCAAGAGAGATATTTGATACAACTGAGATTATCTAAAGAGATGTGGGTATGTCCTGTTGAAGCTCTCCGTATCTACGTGGGAGCACGGCCACGAGGAGAGGGCCCTCTCTTTGTACACTCAGACAGAATGCCTGTGACAAAGAGGGACTTCCTAACCATCTTTCACCGTGCTCTTGGGCTTGCTGGGCTTCCTCCAAAGCAGTATGGTGTGCATTCCTTCTGGCAGGGGACTGTTGTAACAGCAGTATCTTGTGGGTATTCTGATGAAGCTATTAATAGAATAGCAAGGTGGTGGTGAAGAGCATGAAGACAGAGTTCCATCTGTTAGGCTTCCATAGTACGGGGTGTCTTCTGCAATGCAGAAATGTTACACTTTACAGAGCGCTGAAACTTTATTCTGCATAAAGTTACAGAGAAGGGGAGTAACTAGTGCAAGATGACTTCCTACCTATGATGGTTTTAAGAATGGCATGTTATGGTTTCAAAACTGTTGTGACTTGTGGGTCAGTGTGTGTGCTATTCAGCCCAGTTGTTCTCGTTGTATTTTGACCTTGTATTAAACAGCATTTTCTTTCAACAACTTTTCTAGTCCTTATGTTGAGCTCAGGTCAAAGGCTGGTCATCACAGTGGTGACAAGATAACTTGATACAGGCATGCATCTGTATTGGGTCCAGCAGAGCTGGAGTGAACTTCCCCATGGCAGCCCTCCCAGTGCTGTGCTTTGCACTGAGAGCTGGAAAGGTGCTGATAACACACCCGGATTGTGGCCACTGCTGAGCAGGGCTCGCACAGCACCAAGGTTGGTTTTCTGACATTCCCCCTGCAGTGGGATGGGGTGGACAAGATCTTGGGTGGGGACACAACTGAAGACAGATGGCCGAAACTGACCAAAGGGATATTCCATACTATGTGATGTCAGCTGAACTATAAAAGCTAGGAAAAGGGATGTGGGGGGAGGTGGCATTGGCTTGTCTTCTGGAGCAATTGCTATACATTTGGGGCCCTGCTTCCTGAAAAACGAGCCAGACATGGCCTGCTGATGTGAAGTAGAGAATAAATCTTTGTTTTCTTTTTCTTTCATACACTGCCTTGCTTTGCTTTTCCATAAACTGCTTTTGTCTTAGCCCAGAAGTTTCATCTTATTTTCTTCCCCCTTGGTCCAGCTGAGAGGAGGAGTCAGAGGAAGTGATAGAGTGGCTTTGCAGGTGCCTGGCGTCCAGCCAAGGTCAAACCACCACAGCATCCTCTTTACTGTTTAATGTAATGAGAAGTAAAGCCAGCTGATGGTTGATGATGGGAAGGTGTGAGTGTGGAGGGAAGTTAGCTGCCGAGTGGGACATCAGCAGGGAAGTTGAACCTCTTGTCCAAGTTGCAGTTCCAGAGCAGCTGCATCCAACCTCAGCTGTTGCTGCTGTGGTCTCAGCCTCCTTACCTACAGAAGCCTTCCCTTTAATATTTCTTAGGATTCTTTCCTGATAGCTCTTCAAAGGATGTATCAAACCTGAACACTGATCAAAAATAACCTTTAACTGAAATGTGGCTAATGCATCAAAGATGACCCTGCTCAGTTTAAAGGATGCTTTATAGCAGAGGATGTAAGTTGAGACAGCTAACACAAATAGCCCTCATTCTGTGATTGGAGCACTTCTTAAAGAAAGACTCATAACGCAGATTACATAACTAGTCTCTGAGAAGCAGTAGCCTAAGAAGGTTTAGTGTCACCTTTCATAATGAGGGTACTTGAACTAATGGCATTCCCTGTAGTGAATCACATTGGCCTGTTCAGGAGCTACCTTGGTGTCAACGAGGTGTACAGAAAACAGCCATGATACTGCTTTTCTCAACACCCGATCTAGGTTCATAGAATCACAGAATGGTTTGGGTTGGAAGGGACCTCTGAAGGTCATCTAGTCCAACACCCAAAAAGGTTTCCAAGAAGATCTTTAGTTACAGAAGAGTCTTGCTCAGCTCTCCTTGCACAGCACACTGCAAAGAGAGTGATAGTAGTCAACAATCTGTTCATTTCCTGGCATACATTTGGTAGCTGCCCTTCTACAGCTGCCTTTACTACAAGCTGTTGCAGAATTAGCACACTGTGATGCTGCGTCCCAGTCATCCTGCTCTTATTCGTGAATGTGAAGTGATATGTCAGAGCAGCTAGAACACCCTCTGCGACTGCAAGGTAATTTGTTTACTTAAAATATCCACATGAAAAGTGTGCTAGAGGAAGCAGAGGTCTTAGGCTGGATGATGAAAGAGAGAAGGAAGTTTGTCTCACCGGCTTTGGTTATTGAGGGAAGGCAGGAAAAAGGCTGGCTCCAGGAGTGAGGGGGAAGACTTTGGTCTATTGTGAGAATGCAAGGGGGCTCTCTGGGTCACAAATGTTTCGCTGAAGGGAAAAGGGATTTGTTCGGGAAGGAGAAGCAAGATTCTGCTTTGTGCATGATGGTGGGGATGGAATTGACTGTCCAGGACCAAATGTTTGTGGGCATGATTGCTCAGTCATCTGCTATGTGATCACACATGGAGTCCTGGACTGCTCTTTAATCCCAAATCTTAGGGGCTGGCATGTGTCAATGACAGATTGGAGGAAAGTGTCTGGAGGACCCATTTTACTCTCCCATATTATCAATTCCATCCCTGCCCAGCAGGTCTCTATTAAAATACAAGTGTGAATTGATAATCTTTTAAAGACTGTGAGAACAGTGCTTTCAGCCACAATAATGGTAAATGCTCCTGGTTTTCTGCTCCTTAATTTTCTGAGAGGAAACGAGCCTGTCTCAAAAACCAGGATATTCATGGTAGCAACAGCGACGTCTTCACACTAAGAAACTCAAAGATAGAAATGTGCTGTCTCTCTATATTGATGTAATTATAGTTCACCTAAGAGATAGGACAAGAAAGGTTGTAGAGCTCATTGTAGCTGACTCAAAGTCAGGTAAGCCCCTCTGGATGGCCCCAGTGATGAACTCTGTGATGCCAAGCAAGCAGGGAAGAATGGCATGGGGGAAGAAAGGCATGGAGGAAGAACTCGCAAAATTCAGCTGAATGCCACTGTGCAGATCAGCTGTCCCACAGCGGTTCCTCATCTGCTCTATAAGCCGTCCCAAGTGGTAATGATCACTCCTCTCCCAAAAGGGAAAAGAACTCCTACACAAAAGCTTAAGGCTGTGCTGCACCTATAGATAGGTTCACAAGTGGTTTCTTAGCACCAGTACTATCTTACATAAGCCCTTTCTCATCCACCACTGTTGATTCCTTCTCTGTGCCATCTCCCTCAGCTATTACACTTTACTTGGCTAAACCTGAAGCAAATATAGAAACAAACATAGATTAAAAATAATTAGATCAGCTTTATTGTGTAAATCTATAAAAAGCTGTACTGACCAAGCTGAGACCAAGTAAGAATATAGCACAGACTGGTTTTCCTGCCAAAAAGTTTTCATCAAATTGCATCCTGAAAATACCTCTGTGAAATAGTCTTTCCTGGGGCACTATCTTCCTACAACACAACCACCCATAGTTTTAATTTCTGCATATCCCGAGGCTAAGTTACTGCAGCAACAACTCCTGGATAACTAAGCCAGGGAAGGGGAAGGAAATTACATCAACTTAACTGTTGTGTTGTTAAAACTTCCAAGGAGGTCTCCTTACCAGGTTGCTAAGCATTGTGCACATCACAGGGCTGAAGCTTTGCATTACAGCATAAAAAATCCTGTAAACCATTTGTCACAACAGCTCTGAAAAGCAGCCACTTCCTAATGAAGGGTAATCAATTAACAATTTAGACAAATTTAATCTGCTTTACCCTAGCAATGTTACCAGGTAGATGCAGATAGATACTTCTTTCTTCTTGCCAGGCTCAGACTGGAGTGGAGTTGGGCAAAATCAGCTGTAAAGATGATCCTTAAAAAGTCAAGGTAAACTAATGTGAAGACTGGAGGTAGCACACAAACTCCTTATGGAGATCAAACCTTAGACACTATATCCTACAAATTTAGACACGGAGAGCTCAAATATTAAAATTATTAAAGCCTTGCATTCTGCATCAAATATTTCTAAATATCTCTAATATTCTTTAGCCACAAATTCCATCAGTGTTACGTAGGTTGGACCTCAATATCCAGTACAAGCCACTCCTTTAGATTTACTCAGCTCTTTACTTCCTGGCATGTTGCCTTCATTCTTTCAGAAACTCAGATTTACTTTCAGACTAGGTCAATTTGGAACCAGGTCTTACATCTCACTTTGGCTTTCACGGCAGCATGGTGTAGCATGATCTGCCCAATCACTTCATGGCACACCTTATCCTCTCACCCCCAGTTGCTTGGTAGCTCTCACATCCTCATGCTACGTGCATGTTGTATATTTTATTTACAACTAAGCTTTGGAATGAGAGCCTTTAGGGCGTTAAACAACAAAAATCATAGCAGATCTTACTGAAAATACATGGTTGTTGGTCATGCAATAGAACAAACCAGCACCTGTAATATGAGTGACCAGTATACACTGTGCGCAGTTTCTGAGGGATATTTAACAGTAAGGTGAACTTCCACAAGCATAGAAGGAACAGAGGCAATGCATGGCATCTGCAGAGCTCCAGCAACACGCTGGAGCAACTTCTTCCTCTTATAGTCTCTCCTTCAATGCTGAATATATGGATGTGGGTATCTTTCTGCCACTGAGGTCACATTAGTGTCAGGGCACTCTTTGTTGGCTTTCTTTCTTTCTTTCTTTCTTTCTTTCTTTCTTTCTTTCTTTCTTTCTTTCTTTCTTTTTGTTTTTGGTTTGTTTTTGTTTTTGTTTGTTTGGTTGTTTTTTTTTGTGTTTGTTTGTTTGTTTGTTGTTTGTTTGTTTGTTTTGTTGTTGTTGTTTGTTTTGTTTTTTAATGAAGATATTATTCATTCAATTAATATTTAAGTTTTAACCATCAGCTGATCCTTAGTCATTTCATGCCTGGACATAAGATGATTGCTAGTTCTTCCACAAGCATTTCTGGCCCTCGCCACATAGTTCACAAAGTGGGTTCTGCAAGTGCCCAGACTGCACCCTTTTAGCATGCTCTGGCAGCTTCACAAAAGCCCACTCCCTACAAACTAAAATGCTAAAAGGCAATTAGGAGACACATCCACTCTGTCCTGAAAGCTGCCCTGCACTGGGTGGTGCTCACAACAAGCATCAGCATCAGCTGTTCAGGCTACGGTAACTGGTAAGCCAATGCCATCCTCCTGCTTCAAGCGTGCTCAGCCCTCAGAGTCACCGTTTTCCGCAAGACTCACTATCTGCAATCACTTGTACAGACCTCTGAAGGGAACAAGGAAAGAGGCTAAATGACAGCACATAGCACTCCAGATCCCCTGCTGCAGCCATGCAGATCACCAGCTACTTTCATAGTCAGGTAGGAGCTGGTGGTCTCAGTGCAGACCAATATCCATCCATGCATTCGTATGTGCATTCACACACGTGTTCTTCCATGCATTTGTTCATCCATGCATCCTCCCAGAGGTGTGGGCAGGAAATGACAGTTTGAGTGTTAAGAGCTGTCAGATCCAGCTGGGCTTGCAAGACTCAAGGGATGGCTTTCTTGAGACATGGGTATTGTCCCCACCAGAGTTCCCAGTGCTAGAACATAGACCTGCTTATTGGATGAACAGTAGACCTGGAAGATGTACCAGATATAGGCAGCTTGCCAAAAGCTGTCGGTGCTTTTACTGGGCCCATTTTAGCAAATCTTAAGAGACGGCATGATTTATCTATTTATTCCCCCCCCAGATCATGGCATTTAAATGTGCCCCAGCTTGGCAAGCCTCCATTTTCTTGGAGGAGAAATGCTGATGAGCGGGGCACAAGCCGTGAATTGTGTGCAGTGGGTAACTGCTGAAAGAAGGAAGAGGCAAAATGGATTAACTGCTTGGCCGATCAGGCATCCCAGGCTGCCCCTCCTCTGCAGGCTGCACTTCACTAGGCATGGGTGCAGGGCTTACATGTTCCTGCACTCAGGCTGTGACCTGCCCTGGTCATGCAAACCACATGTCAAAGAGTTCAGAGGGGTCAGAAGCAGCTTCCTCATGTAGTACCATCAAGCTATCCATTCAGATTACAGAAATGGAAGATCACCGTTTCAGGCAAGGACATGGTATCCCTTTTTGGGGCACAGAGGGTCCAGTCCACCCTGGGGCAGGGCTGCAGGACCTCTACTGATGGCGAACCAGGGTGGGTGCAGACCCAGCACACACCAACCCCTCCACAGTGGCGGTGCTTAGGGAACAGCTGCTCACTCATCATGTCGCAGGCCAGCTGGACCACAGCACTATGTCTCCACACCAGGAACAGCAGCTCCAAGGCCAGTCCCTTGCAGCCTGAGGTAGAAATCACACATGGTCATTCTGTTGCAATTTATTTTTTCCAAATTCTTTTAATCCAGAAGGTGAAATGCACGTCCCAGTGAGCTGGCGGTGCATAGCCACTTGCAAAAAAACTCATTACACAGAATCTGGCCACCCTGCACCCCCATCTTTGCCATGCACCTGGTAAAATGAAACAATAAGCTGCCTTGAATTTAAACCAGATATTACCTCCTGACCTGCTGCTATATGGCTGGAAGTTTCACTTGGGGCTTTTCTTTGTACAGACCAAGTGAACGCAGCCTTTTTGGCAGGTGTTTCCGGCACAGAAAGAAAACAGGCCCCTGTGGTTAAGCCACGTAGTTTACTTCAGCTTGCTCACCAATCGGCGCCAAGCACAAGTGGCTCCCCCACCTTATCTGAGCCCCTGCAAAAAAACCCTCCAGAACAAAAAGAGCATTTTAACACCCAGCACTAACCTCAGTATTTAAGGTTACCCGAAGAAAAGTAACTTTGAAAAAGCAATTTACAAATGTACTTGGTTTTCTGTGGCAGTGGCTGCAAAAGCTGGGATAGAGCAGCAGTGTAGTCGGTGCTGCCAGCAGCTCCCATGCCCAGGAGAAGCTTCCCAGACTCTCCTGGCCCCTCACACACATCCCCATCACGGGACTTGCTTATCCCATCCTGAATGGAAGCATGGCAACCTGCCTCCTTTCCACCAGGAAGACTAAGGGCAAAGAAATAAAGACCTCTGAAGGCTCCTGAAGGAAAATTAAACAGTAAAATTAATCTGAAAAATCCACTGTTGGAGTACATGGTAATATTCCTATGAGCAGAGCACAGCCAAGGCCAGCATGAGTGAAGGAATCAAAGAAAGGCTTCCTGCGCCAAAGATTAGGGGGTATGCCTATCTCTACATCTCCAACCACACAACCAGCACTAAAGCAAGTTTAACTTTTTATTCTTTTGCAAAATTTCCCCACCTGGTCCTGCAGAAGTAGCACTTTAAAAAAAAAAATATATTATTTTTGTGGCTGCAAAACTCTGAAGAAGGGGTTTGGGTGCCTTCCTTAGGGTATTAGCACCTGAGTTGAAGATGCCACACTGAACACTTCAGCTCCTGTTTCTGGCAGTGATCCCTTCCCCTTGCTGCTCTCCAGGACACATCGGGTGTGCTGCCTTTGAGTCAGCCTGAGACAACCAAGACTGCAGGGAAGCCTGCAGGCACTGGGTTTGTGGCCATAAGGTTTCTCAGCCACTTGATTTTCCTACTACATACGCACATAAGCAGCTTTGTTTTGACAGCATATCTTCCTCGCACCTCTCCCACCCACCATCCAGAAACAGGGTGTTCCTCTGTTTTAGAGCACAGGCACATGAAGAAATTAATTGACGGTGTGAATTTACAGCATGTCATGTATTCCATAGTAGCAAACCAGGTGTACATGCTCCTACTCAGCAAAACACAAGGTAAAAAGGTGTCAATGGCTTCCCACTTCATCAAAGAGCAAAAGCATTCACCCAATGGTATTTTAAACAAGCACCTTACTCCTCGATAAGCTTTGCCTTATTTCTGGCCTAATCCAGTGTAAAGTGCCCCTCTTCATTTCAGGCAGTTAGCTCGCTGGCAAAGATAAAGCTTTCACATGTCCTTTAATCAATCAAATGATCTGTCCCTATTTTGGAGTGTCATATTTGTGTTCTGTGATAAAGAAGATCTTAACTCATATCTTAACTCATTTTAAATGGGAGCCTGGGCAAACTTCCATTGAACAGGACCCGTTATCTCCTGTTAAGTGGGAGATAAAAAGACCCAGTAACCAAATGCTTCTTAGTGTGTGACTCAGACCCACATAGTCATCTAGAGGCTTTATTTATATGATGGTATTTCTCCTCATCACAGGCAGGACCCAGCACTTAAAATTCAGAAGAGTGAGATTGCGAGTGAGTTCATTTTATCTGCAGACTTGGAGTTCTACACTTGCAATTTGTTCAGGCTGGCTGATTTGACAACTTCCCGGTCACTTTAATTTATGTAAAATAGCCAATTTTTTGTCACTTTGAGCCCAATGGCATCTCAACAGCTTCCCAATGGCATTTATCTATGAAGGGGGAGTGACAAATGCTGGGAATGCTGATGATAAACTTTTCAGTGAAATATTTTTTGTCCTGAAATCCCTGTCCAAAGAATACTCAGGAGAAGTTTTACTTAAGCACTAGTGAATGTTCTAGGAAGAGAATACTGTTTACTGTAAGAGGATATGCTGCATCCCCTCCCAATGGTGCTGGACACCACAGAACAGTGGAGGTGTCCAGTAGGCAGAGCACAGTGACTGTCATTAACTGCTTCTTTGTATAGCTAACAAAGATATCAAAGTTCATATCAATTTATAACTGCATACTGGAGGTACTTTATAACCAAAGGCGTTCCCAAATCATAGAGGCAGCTCAGCACAGTGATATACAAATGCAGGCAATAAGGGAGGGGGAAGTTCACCTGATACCAAAGGAGGCACTATGCATCAGAGAGCAGAGCTTCTCCCTCTTCTCTCATTACATCATTCTGATAAAACACAAGAGTGTTCCCTAATCTCAGCAAACATTTTATATAACCAACATCGTCTATCACTCAGACACCAGAGACCTTATTTCACTGCAGTCTCCTTGAGAATTTTCTTATGTGTGTGGACCTCAGAGGACAAGACCTAGACCTTTCAGCGTGCGCCTCCCTTTCCTCCTCTATGAAGGGTATAAATAGAGTGGGTGAGAGAACTCAGCTCCTAAGGCTCTAAGGACTGAATTATTGCTTAAACTGTGGGTATGACGCCCACTGAAGCATCTTCAGCTCTCCTCCCACAGAATCTCAAGTAAAATTACCAAGCGCTTATCCATCTGGAAGGAATAGCATTTCATCGTGATAATTCAGATGGCATACATTTCTGTAATGAGACCACATCAAAAAGTGAAACTGCAGTCTCATGCGGTTTTTTGCAGAGTAGATGAGTCAGAGCCTCTCTCTTTCCGTGCTGCAGCTAGCTAAACCTGTGCCGAGTTTAATAATTTCCATTCCCTTCAGGAGAGAGGGCCACATTCATGATAGGTGATCGCCCAAACAGTTTGCACCACGTAGTGAAAGATCTTAAGGTCTTAACTGTACTGTGTAATTGATAAACAATATTTCATTTAAATTGCTAGATTCAACACACATCTGCTTTGGAAGAAAACCTCATGGCTAAAAATACAAGAACAGACAAGATTCCCTGTTTATCCAGTGTCAAAATGAACTCTGGATTCCCCTCTGGATTTAATTCTAGCTTCAAAGTTGATGGGGACCATTTTATGCGTGAGGGTGGCTATAGAGGGAGGGCTTTACCCATGTGTTAGCATCAGGCCATGTGTTCATGCTGAACATCCCTCATACACTATCGGTGCCCATACCCGTCTCAATAAATCCTGATTTTATACCCTGATTTTATATCCTGTTCAACAGGAAGTCTCTGAACTGTCTGATGTGAGATTAAATGCCTCAAATCAACAAGGTGGAATAAGACTATCTTGATCTTGATGCAGATGCTGAGCTTCCAACATCTAGGCCTGCAAGCTTACCTTTGTCTCTAATTCCTCTGAGTTTTATTTGATTCTACATCAAATATAGATGATCATACCTTTACGCTGCTTTGTTGCACAAAGTCATTCCTGGCAGTGTCTAGTTCAGCCTCTAATGTGACAGGTGGGGAAAAAAACATATGTGTGCAATACCTATAAGTGAAATTAACTTCAGAAAAAAAAACAAAAAATAGCTGTGACAAGTGCATTTATCTCTCTCAGTGGTGCTGTAATATAAAATAATGTTTAAATGCAAGTAGAAATCTGTTTTGTGCCATCTCTGCCCACAGTTTCAACAGCAGCATCTTGATCATGTGCATTATGCAGCTGAATAGACTGTTTGGAAAGATTTTTCCCTGCGGATCAGACTAGCCACGGAAATAAGGTGATCACCTGGTAGTCACCTGAATTCCTAAGAAAACAAGGATTATGTGAATGCTCTCTGCTTGTTTCTCTCCTCTCCAACAACTTGTTTATGCACTGGCAAATTTCAATTAAATTTAATGGAGGAGAAAACACCCCAGAGATACTCAGCTCTTAAAAATGTCATAGAAATATGCAAACAACTTAAGTCAAAATGCTGTGATCTGAGTTGAACTCTTCCACCTTCTGAGACACAGATTTGTGGGAAAGACAACTTCACCCATTGTGCTCTAACATACAGGCACCACAATGACAATAGCTGCATCAGAACTCACCAGACCAGAAAGGGTGCAGAATGGTCCTAGAAGCTGTGCTAATTGTGGTCTGTGTGCAGCATCTGTAGACAAGGGTGGAATGAATCTCTGCATCTCTGGTTGTCACAGTATGGACACTTATGGCTGAGTGACCTGTCCAGTCTTCTTTGGCAGCCAAGAGAGGGAAATGAGCTTTGCTGGAGCACAGTTGACCTTACCGATATCTGGAATAGACCAAAGCCATCTTATGTCAGAAGTACCTATTTACTATGCATGTGGGCTTGATTTATGGGAGAGAGGGTGGGAGGCAGAAGCAGACCCCTGCCCACACCATTGCACACCTGCAAACAGCTGCCACTGATGAAGCCTGTGAGCATATTCTGGCAAGGTGAGGAGAGAAGAATACAGTCTGAGACCATGTAACCCATGGTTGCTGATAACTAATCCTTTGTCTCTCTGAAAGCTTCTTTCCTGACATTTTTTTCTGGAGTGCCGTGCAGATGGGTGTATGGATTTGAAACACTTCAAAACACTAGCTGTTGGGCCAGCAGCTCTGCTCTAAGCTATGCTCAGGGTAGCTATGTTGTTCCAAAAGCAAACCCTGCCAAAACCCACAGGTATGTAGAGCTTATATCCCAAGAGGATCATTCATCATCACAAGCCACCTGGCCTCTCAAGCATCTGCAGGACTTTGCAGCAGAGCACCAGTCCCACAGCACGTGCTCTTTCTGTGTCACTTCATCTTAAGCACAAGGTGATTTTTCACCCCAATCACTCATCTGGAAAATGAGATTGTTTGTGCAAACTGCTGTATGTTTGGTTGGCAGGTCTCCTGAGGTCTGCAGCAAACCTGGGCAGTAGCAGTGCTACAACTCGAGTCCCAGCAGAGTGAAAATCTCCAAAGTCAGATGCAAAACTTGTTTAGGGTGAGGCTGTATCCTGGAAACTGTTACTTTAACAACCCATGGTCACCAAGCCTTGGGTTTCCCTACCAGTTTCATGATGTTTGCATTAAGTATGCAGGCACTGAGCACCAAGGAAAATACCAGCCCTGGGTTTCAGTGCCACAAACACTACTGCACCCTGGCTGCTACCACTGGGTGTCACAGATCTGGTGGCTCCCTGCACCCCAGGGCATTCACAGATGCTCTGTCCTCTTTTCATGGCCCCCAGCACTCCTGAAATAGCCACTTCACTCGTTCCTGAGCTTAGATTTCTTTCCTTGGGCACAGGATCCAGCTTCTGTCCCTGGGCAGGGCTGTGCTGGTTGAGAGATACAGCCTCCCCATTCCTTGTGCCACAGTCCCCTGAGCTGGGAACATGCTCCCTGAGCCTTGGGTAGGGTTTGGGAGAGGAGCAGGCTCTGGGGAGGTGAGTGTGAGGCCATGCATGGGTGTCACAGCCTGCTGCAGTGCAGGTACAAAGCGATTTTGTTTTTTTAAAGGAGCATATTACATTTTGCCTTTAACTCTGCCTGAGTGTGCTGGGTTGTGGCCAGCCTTAGCTGGCCTGCCACACTTTCCTGAGTGGAAGAAGATGACCTCAAAGGAGAGCCATTTGATTTGACCAGCAAATGCAGGTCACCCCTCATGCTGCTTGTTGATCAGTGAATTCCTAGTTTGGAATGTCACATTTTTTGTTCTTCTGCCAGAAGAAGAATCAGAGTAAATTGTCTGAATAACTCCTTGTGCTGCAAACCACACCAGGTGAACGGCTTTTGAAAACAGGAGCACAGAGATGAAGAAAAGCTCCCTTCAGCCACATCGTCTCTTCTCTGTTTTCTTCCATTTTCAGTAACCTTTTTCACTTTTTACAGCCTCAGCTCTTTCCTTTTGCTACGCTTTAGCTTCTACCATTCCGCTTACAGCAGCCCACCTCTCTCCACCTTCTCCCTCCTACTTTCTTTCAAGGACTTCTCAAGAGCAAACCACATCCTTACGTTCCTCTCATTGTTACAGTCTCTGCTGCTGTTACAGCTCTTCACTACTTTTTGATCAAGTGGTCTTGGCGCAGCTCCGAACCTAAACTGCTCTTCAGATGCTCCCATCTGCAGGTGTGCAGACCATCCCCGTAAGCCATATTTGACATGTTTGAACTTAACTATACCATATGCACCTCAAACTCATAGACTATTCCTTGCAGTAAGCGTGAGCTCTCCATCAATTTGAGACTCAGGGCAGGTTTGTGGTCCTGTAAAACTAGTTTGCTAAACAAACTTCTGGACACTTCAGAATAAAAAAACAAAAAAAGATGATTCATGTTTGTGCCATTTATCATGGGCTTAATTTTGCAGCTGTTAATGTTAAATCTGTGCATTGTTGGATCATTCAGTGACTGACTCAGACTGGATTCTCATTGCACCCCTGGTACTGTTTGCACTTACCCATAAAGAGCATGGAGCAGTGATCACAAAATCTAGCTGATGCCAGCTCTTGCAGATTGTACCATATCCCTCCCTCAACCTTTCCAATATTTTTCAGTCTGTAACCTCAAGACTCTTTGCGCTGCAGAAATGTTTGGGTTTACATTTGTCTTAGAGGATTTGCCATGCTATGTCCAAACAACATCTCTGTCCCAGTCATTCAAGTGGTTTTGCAGCTTGATCAACATTTGCAACATCAAGAGGGACCCAAGACCATGCTGGGAGGAGGCACAAGATGCAAACCCTCTTCTCAGTGACATATCACATGTATGCATTCAGCCTGTGAGAAGAAAATGGTTTTGCAAGGACTGTAGTGCACATGTGGGAAGATAAGAGTGGAGGCCTTTGGTCTGAGAAAGATGGGAATCTGCTGTGCTGAACTGTTCAGATGGGGAGCAACAGGAGAGACACATTGCTCTTTTGACACCTGGCAGTTCCTGATTCCTTCATTGTGTTGGCCAATAGGTTCAAACCTGAAAATTTGTCCACCAGATCAGGAGGTGACATTTCCATTCCTGTAGGTCTGGTCCCAAACAACAATCAGAAGATGGATTCAGAGGAATTCACAGGGGTGTTTTGCTCCTCAAACATTTGGCAGGGTCAAGAGAAAGCATGGTCCTAAAGGCTAGCTCCCTTGACCAAGCTCAGTTTCTCATAGGGAAGCAGAAATATGACTGCATTGTCAAATATGCAGTATGCTTTACACCTCCAGTTTGTCTGATGAGGCACATGACAACTGTACTTTCAACATCTCCTGTTCAGACAAGTCTGGACCTGGCCTTGGCACCAGCCTGACCTCTGACCCTCAGGCCATGGAAAAAATTGAGTTCCTGCATCAAAAGTGACAGTCCTGCCTGCCTAGCTGATCTTTTAAAGCCATTACCAGATCCCTTAAATTACTTTCATATGACAGTGAATATCCATAAGAAGTACTGACAGAAAACCTAATTTTGCAGGCTTGAGCCTGACCCTGCTTGATTCTGTCTCCTGCTTGCCCTCTGTGTCCTGTGCAATATTTGTGAGATCAAGGATGAGTAGACTTCAGTCCATCACGGTCATTGCCTGCTCCAGTTGTGGCTCCTTTATTCACATCCCACAGGAAGAACCAAACCACAAGACACTTGCAGGGATGTGAAGTCCTTCACAGCTGTTTACTGTCATGTAAAGCTGTGCACGCACTAGAGACACACAATAAACTTGTCATTATTTTACTTCTTTTTTTTTTCTTCCTTCCCCCCCTCCCCCCAACTCTTGCTCCCAATATCTGTATTACCTTGGCCAGATTCTCTCGCAACTTCTGGTGTTCTAACCACTCTCAGTCTCTGGCAGCCCAGTCCTGAAGCACACTGAACCTGTTAAACCCAGCTCAAAGTGGACCTGGCATTGTGGTGAACCTGCTTCTTAGTGCCACATCGACACAGGCACACACTTCCCGCGTGGGGGATTAGTGGCTTTAGCTCAGGCACCTCTGCATGCTCCTGCCCATGTGGGCTACAAATGTCCCTCAGAGGCTTCTCCTACATCTCTCAACCCCATCCCAGACAGGGAGTGATAAAAGTTAGACTCAGACTTGTTGGCAGGCACAGTCCTGCCACAGCCCCTGGGACATCTGTGTGGCCTTGCAGACCCATCGCTGCCACTCCAGATATTGACATGGTTCCTCTCTTTTGTTTCAGCTATGGCTCAGATTTCGTAGGCTGCTGCCTCTCAGAGACCTTTTCAGCAAAATGTCTGATTCATCACCTCCTTCCCTTTGGGCTTCAGAGAAAGTGTGCCTCATTTCTCTGTAATATGTATCTGCCAGCATAACACCAGCATGGGACTGCTCTTCAGAGTCCCTTTTGTCTATTTCCCACCAGAAAAGCACAGCATCACCTTCACAACACGGTAACAACTTCAGGAGCCCCAAGTCCAATCAAAGCTTTTATTTCCCTATCTTCTTATATATCTACAGGCCCTGGCACAGCTTTTTCTCATCACCCTAGAGATTCTTTTTAAGTGTTACATAATTATCTTTAGCACTGCAGTTGCTTACAGCCCTCTCCCCTGTACAGAAATTAATGTAATTTCCATTCACATTTATGCTGACTCTGCCCATCTCCTGCTGCAGCTTTGGCCATTGCTCTTGTGAATAGAACCTCTGAGCTGCCATGCTTTTGTCTTCTCCTCTTCCTGAGTGTCTTCTCCCGGTGCTTCTGCACCTCGGTCCTCATGTCTGACACACTCATAGCTTCTCTTGTTCATCACAGAACACACAGCTCAGCAGACTGATTTTGTAGAGTTAAAGGTAGGGCTTTTTCATGCCACCTGCCTTAGGTTTTACTTTTCCCGCTGTTTTGGTTCTTCTGTCACATGCACAGTGTCAGAGCACTACCCTGCATACATCTAAGCTCCTCTGATTGGCAAATGCCCTGTAAATTCTGGGCAGCTCAATAGCATCCCTGAGTGATTTGTCCTAGATCCCAAAGAGAAATTAGCAGCTTTTCAGGAACCTAGTTAACCAGCCTTTTCTGCCTTAGATCTCTCCAAACCCCATCTCTGTTTTCATATGCTATTTGTACTCTCTGCTTAGGGAGTCTATACTATTACTCATGTATTTAATATACAACACAGTGATATCCCTCCAGTCTCTGTCATGCAGTTGCACAGGGAGCAGGTCCATCAGCACTGTCTGACACCTATCGCAAAGATCGAGTCCACTAGAACTAGCTTTTCTCAGAGGGGAAAAGCAACATCTCAAACAATATTATTTTCACTAGGAAAAGCTCACAGGATTTCTATAATCTGTAAATTAAAAGTTAAATTGTGACATCTCAACGGTGGGAGTCAAAAGCATGTGTCAGCTATAAAAGCAAGAGGATAATTTCTTAGGTAAAGACGACTCATTTTCTTTAAATTGTTCTGGATAGTCAGGGAAAAATAGCAAAGCTATGGCCCTGCATGTTAAAGAGCCAAAAACTTGAGGTTGTTCAAGAGCAAGGACAGTGCATCTGTGTTCTTGGCATCCAGGTAGAAAGTTGTGGAAGACATGGAGCAGAGTGAGCAGAGCCTTTCCTTGGGTTAATCTCCCCCTTGTGCTGCATCAGGAGCCTGAGACTCCATATGGGTACCTGTGACTGTTCCCACGACAGAAAAAAATCTTTCCCATCCCAAAGGAACAATTTGGGGAACACTGGCAATTTCTCCCCAGGATGTTAACACAGAAGGATAAAATTCTAAGGGTGAAAAGACCATAGCTGCTCTCCCTGGTCAGGCAAAATCTAAATTCTTGCTCAGGTTTTGTTCATCCTTTTCAGTTCACCCATAAAGGAAACAGAAATGTTTTTAAGGAGATGACATTTCAGTCAGAGCTGTCAACTGCACACTAAATACTCACTAAGAATGTCCCTATTGTACACATCAAGATCAGTCCAGCCCAAAGAGCTGGTCACTATAGGGAATGCAAGAGCATACTCTAGAAAAAGAGGTAGGGGTAGGTATGGAGAGACCTTCCCTCTGCTTTGTCCTCCCAGCACTCAGCATAACAACATAACATCAGGGAGAATTTGATTTTTAAACATGTTGCAGACAAATCAGGTGTTAGCTCAGCCCACACCCATGTTTTGTAAAATTAAAAAGGGCATTATGCTGATAGTTGTGATTACAATCTGTTAAAATAGTAATTAATGCATCATTATACGTTGCCTCTTCTATTTCTGTCCTTTATGCCTCCCTACTCCTTATGCCTTCAGTGAGTTGAAACATTGGAAAGCCCTAATCCCATAAAATTCTGTTACGAATCTATTCAGAGCAAATTCTGCAAGTCAAATCCATCTGCAGAAACATTTCTCAGAAGGGAAGTTAGGACCTTGCAAACTCAAAAGTTCTCACCAGCATCAAGATCGTTCACAACCAATCAGAAAGTATTTTAAAAAAAGGCCATCTCCCCATTTCATGTGTGGGGCAGGTGAAGCCATGGCTCTCCCGGTGTCACTCAGCTGTGGCAGCAGGACTGAGGACAGCCAGGGTGCCTGTGCAGTAGTGTTTCACATCTGCAGTTCATCCTCCTGCCACTCACCAGCCAGCCATGGAGAGCAGGCTTAGGCAAGGTGAATCCATTTGGGTCAGGCTGATCCTGAGCAGATTGGTTACAGCAGCAGTCAGTTTGGAGTTGTGTATCTAAATGTTTGGAGTTGTGTATCTAAGAGTTACTTGACTTCACCTGGCTTTGGCCAAACTCTACATCATGGGAGAGGGATTAGACAGCAGCATTCATTGTCTAAGCCAATGAACCAAGGCTGCAGCTGTGGTTTAGTTGGTCAATAACTCTATGACTGTTGAGATACCAGCACAAATTCCACACACTATATTGTAATTTAAAGTGTATGTATATATTTTAATGCTCAGACCCATCATAAGCCCTAAACAAGTCTCTTATAAAATCCCGTGACCTTTAACCCTTACTTGGATGCATGCGGTGTTGAACACTGTGGTGTTCACAGCAGGATGGCACTGGCACTTGCTTCTAAGTCACAGGTCTGGTGTCATGGTGGCAGATCAATGCAAACATTTAGTCAAGGTAGTAGCCAGAAAGTCACTCAGCTTTTTATATATAAAAAGAACAGTTTTCTAGGAAAAAAATGCACAGTTGCTTATGTGCTACCAGATATTTGGCATGTAAGACATGTAAGTCTCCCTCTTCAGTTGCTTCCATATAATTAATTCATCTACCAAGTTGAGGTCTTGGGTCTTTCCCCTCACATGCTGGGGCTGGCTGCCTCTCTTTGGCTACCATGGCCCTGTCTGTGGCTAGCAGATGCAGTCAACTACACCTGGGGCAGTCAGCATTTGCAAGGCATCTTGATTTTCAAAGCAAAGCCTGCTCTCCTGAAAATCTCACCTTTTTGTGGTACCTGAACAGCGATGGAGCCTTTTTGGAAGGCAGTCCAGGGAGGGTGGGGGACACATCTGGATCTTGACGTGAGGAGGCCGGGTTGGCTTGTGTCCTTCAAGGCACGGCTGGGAGCTCCTGGGGCACCCAGGAGCCAGCGCCTGCCAGAGGCTTCTTAGAACCGCTGCAGACGCAGGTGGGCGAGCACCTCACACATGCGGAGGCATCGGTTGTTGTTTCCTTCCTCCTTTCCAGAGACAGAAACAGCCACCACTGTACACAGGCTTGTGCCCTTCTACTCCGCCCCTGCATGAATCATACCGGTGGCTGCCTGAGGTGAGAGAAGTAATGACAGAAATCTCCCCGGCCAGCCCTGAGTAAAGCGGCTGCAAAAGATCTGAGACAGACAAGATTCTCATTCACTTCTTCATAACCAGAAAGGCAGCAGCCATTAGGATTCCATTTGCTAATAATGAATTTTGGCCTCTCGCAGATGATTGCAATGAGACTGAATTTTGTTTTCAAGAGCTAGCCACTCAGAGCATGACATGAAGGATGCAGAGGTCAGCTAGGAAAGGTACATGGTGGTAAATGGTCATAAAATATGTTTCCTCACATCCAGAGACAACAGTTCATTACAATAGTTTTTAACAAGGGAATTTGGCTAACCTGATTGTGCTCATATCTGGCTTTTTTTCAGAGACTGTATTGACTTTTAATTAAGTTGAGATAGTGAACTTGCTCACAAAGGCAAGTTGTTACTGTGTTCTGAAATGAAGCTTTTTATTCTTTGTATGTTAACCCGAGCTCTGTGTAGCTGAGGCATTAGGAGCAAGTGCTAAAAGACATGAATTGGCCCATTTTTTTGAAATTATGTTAATGGCTATATTCACTCAAATGCAACAGTAATACAGGAAAGGCTGAGATGTCACAGTGTCAACAGATCTTTTTTCTCCATATCTGATCCCTGTGGTGATTTACTTCATTGTGGTGCCATGTGTAAAAAGACTGCTTTTAATGCATTTTATCAATACATGAGTTAGTATGTGTTCGGACACCTCAGCAGCTGCAGAGCACCTACAAGATTACACAAGTATTTGCAGACTGTTAATTGTAAATATCAGGCAAAAAAGCATCAGTTACATCTAATAAGCATGAATAACTTTCCATATGAGAAATCAGGAGGGGAAGATCTGAAACATATTTTTTATAAAATAATAAAAATTCTTAGAAACTGTTTGCAAAAATTTAGAGTATGATACAGTTCAAGTAAGTATAAAAAGGCTGTGAATCTGTATTTAAAGTAATGTAACATGTACTCCCCACATTTTGCAAATTACTAAAGGAAAAATACTTGGGTCTTTTTTTCTGCTGAAAGAATACGTTTTAATTTAAATCACAATTGCATAGTAATACAATTTTTTTATCTGACTTGCAGAATTCAGTAAAACAATTAGTGACCCAAAACGACTCTGTCAAAATGAGAAATCAGATGCTGACAAAAATGTCATTGATGTTAAGTTCATTTTCAGTTCCAAGTTTTTTGTTGTTGGTTGGTTTGTTTTTTTTTTTACTTTTAACCTATTTTAATAACAAGCAAAAGTAAAATTAGTAATGGAATAACAAACTGAAAGGGATCATATTTTTTTCAGACGATAGAAAGGGAACATTTGGGCAAGGTCTTCTCCCTTAGCTGAACAGCTTAACCTGACTGAGGTGAGGTTGCACACTGTTTCAGTCTCCCCCAACCTGGTGGTTTTAAGAGTAAAAGAACTTGAAACTTAACATGCGTGCCAAGCTGTAGTTTGAATGTATTTTGAATATTGGAGTCAGATTTTTACCACCAAGCTGTACCCAGAGACCCTGTTGCCCAAGTAACGCTAGCAAAACCACCCTGGTAGGCTTTCATGGGAGATTGCAGCAGTTCCTCGCCGTTCACACCACATGCAGCACAGCTGCGTTTGTGCAAGTCCCACCCCAATAAGCCATTTGGCCAAATCTTCTGCTGAATTCTGATATGTCCAGGTTTTACTCTCTGAATTTGAGTTGCCATACTCTTTGAGCACATCGGTTCTATAGCTCAGGGGAAGCTGCATAATTAGACACTATAATAATATGCTTCACAGTTTGTTCCCAGTGAAAAGTGACTTTTAGCTTCGAAAGTCTGAAAATAACCAGGCTGTGAAAGTTGGAACTGATTACTTTTTTCTCACATAACACCAAACCAAAATCCACCTGTTAGCTTGTCCTCTTTCCAGTTTGATTTTAAAAATCAGCCAGCTTTTGGTGGCCTCACACTTTGCACTGGCTCTCGGAAGAACAATTATGAGCATGTCAAGCCAGCCCTAAATGCCCTGTGCATCCCATGTTGTCAGTTCAGGCATCTCAGGCAAGCCTATCCACTTTGCATCACTGAATTGCAAGCAAACTTTGAATTCTTCATTTTCATTCTTCACCATAACAAGCTTTGTGAAGCAAATACACTTGAGATGGATTTTTCAGTTATGGAGCACATCTTCATCTGGTTTTATCTAACACAACTTTCTGGAGACTTCTGGTCCCTGAATCCACGATCCCACTGCAGAAAGCACAACACAACATCCTGGCCTAGTGGTTACTGCTCTTCAACACATAAAACCAGCAGCATGAACTGTTGTAAATAAAGGTTAACCTACAAGGGAAAAGAAAAGAGAATTTAATAGAACATGCTGGCAAATTATGTCTCAAAAAATGTTGATATTAAATCTGTTAATGGACTGGGGACCATGTCCAAAATTGTAACAGATTTGAAGACTCACAACATGATATTTTGCATGTGATCTTTAATGTTCAAACAGAAACATTGGCTACTTTAAGTTAGGGTTACAGAAACCAGTGAAGAGGCATTGCAAGAGTTGAGACATAGGAATGTATTTCTTATAAAAGCCAAAAAGTTTTTACCCAAGGACTGCAAGTACCTAGCCACCCGTGGAATTCTGCAAAAGTACTATGCCATTCAGGTTCTTATAATAATATGTCAGTTTTAGTGTTTCAGGGGGAAAAGGATTTGAAAATAAGACCTGAAGAGAAAGAGAAGTAGGAAAGAGAAGAATACAAGAAAGATGGACAGCTATGGCAGCCCTTGTCTTGTGTGCTCAGGTGCAGAAGCTTGTAGAGATTTAAAGCTGATTTGAGAAACTCACATGAGACCAGTATGTTTTTATGACCAGAAGCCTCCCTTACAAGCAGATTGATGAGTGGCAAATATTCATCAGCCTGGGAGTTGGCATGACAGTCACAACATAAATGTCCTGTGCACCACTGCTATTCAAGGAGCCCCCTATGCAAATATTTACATCACAGGTGAGATCATTTCTGGGCTTCATAGGAGAGGAATAATATAATCAGAACTTCTCTTTATAGAGAAGCTCAGAGGTAGAAAAGAGTATGAAGAAGAGCACCCAACCATTTTTTTTTCAGGGACAAACTACAGATAGATCTTGGATTTGAATCACAGAAACCACGGCATCCATTCCTGTTGAAACACATGAGTCAGGGCATGGTCAAAAGAGACACAGGTCATTCTCTCAGGATCCACGTGGACCCGGTGGATTTCCTCTATGGGCAGCAGAAACCTTGGCATGAAACAGATCTGCAGGACTTTGGGAGATGGTGCAGGGCAAAAGGGACACATAGCCTGAGGAAGAGGGGAAGACCACAACTCACAAGCAATGTATATTGTCCCCATTCTGTCTTCTAGCAGAGTTCTCTACATATCTGGAGTTTCCACCTCCTTAGCCTGCCTTTCTGTGCAGAAGGGTAACTTGGCCCACGTAGGTATGTCAGGGTTTGACTCTTAGATTTGCCAGGCTCTCCAGGACACAAAGCCTGTTTCAGTCTTACTGTGGTACAACCCAGACAGTTATACTTTGTATGCAAACTCAGGAAAAAAAAAATACAACAAACAAAACCCCAGTTATTTGGCCATTCTAAATATATGCTTTTTAAAACACATATCTAAACAAGCCCTGACTGCAAGACAGCCTTTCTGGGGTTGTAATCAGGTGAGGTCGAGGAAGAATCAGGTTTGTTTCCTCCTGTTTGTCCTATCTTTGAATCTAAGATAACAAGATAAATCTCACAAAGACACAGTACAGCTGTCAAATGTGAAAGTACTGGATTTGATTACTGTGATGCAGTGACTCTGGCATGTCTAAGAAGTGCTAGGCTTGCCTGCAGGTCATTTATTGTACGAATAGGACGATTTGTTTCTGTGGTTAACTAAAGGAAAAACCTCAAAAATATGAAAATAAACTGTCAGGATTTTACAACATATACAAGAGTCTTTTAAATAAAATACACAGTGGTCAGATTTTATACACTAAGTTCCTAAAGTAAAAAAAAAAACACAAGTCCACATGGATAGGCATGCCAAGAGGTTGCGGTTGATCCAGGCAGAAGTTTGTCTTTAAATAAATGCAGACAAACCAACAACTGAAGAACACCAACAGAAGCAACAACAAAATCAGTACATCTATTATCTGCAGATCTCCAGGATAGGTCCACTCCAGTCTAGGCTGATGAAGTCCAAATACAGACCTGCTTGTGAATAACAGCGTGTACCTGCACCTTTTGTTTTTCAAGATAGTGCCCATGCGTGTTGGGGGGAGCAGATCAGATAAAGTGCACATCTGCCTCACTAGGGGCACCTGCAGTGTGGTTCTGCCAGGAGTCCTCCTTTGATTCACCTCCCATTCTCTCTGCTGCAGTACGTTTGTGTGAAGACAGAAACAATAAGCATAGGCAAAACCACTGCTGACAGTCCTCAAAAGATCTTGCACTCGTTAATGGAGAAGAGCTTCCTCCTGTTCTGCCTCTTGGCTTGATTGACAGCTGTCCGCACGGCATACTCAAACACCTGCTGCACTCCTCGGTTGCTGAGGGCAGAGCACTCCAAATAGCCTTTGGCTCGCACGTCCTGGGCAAGCCGCTTCCCGTCTATTGGGCTGATGCAGGAGGAACGGTAGGGCCCTATGTCACGCTGGTCAGTCTGAGTGGCCACGACCAAAACAGGGATGCGGGGCAAATGGGTGCGGATCTCGCCAATCCATTTGTTCCTCAGGTTCAGAAAGGAATTGTGGTTTGCCACTGAGTAGCACATTAATACCACATCTGCCTGTTGGTATGAGAGGGGGCGAATGCCTTTGAAGGCATCACTGCCAGATGTGTCCCAAAGACCTAGGCTAATCTGTACACCATCCATGAAGACATCTACTCCAGTATTTTCATATACAGTGGGTCTGTAGTCATCTGGAAAAGTCTCGGAGGTGAAACGTACCAAAAGAGATGTTTTCCCCACTGCAGAGTCTCCCACCAGCACACACTTAATTGAATCCAGCATTTTATTAATGTCCAGGGCCAAGAGCACTGTCTCTGTGCAGCAGGAATGGGATGGAAAGATGCAGTGGTCTCAGAGGCTTTCTAAATAATTTCCATTTGGTGAGAAACCATCCAAATCTGTTTACTCCTCAAGACTTGATTGTCACTTGAGTCTAAAATCCCCTTTTCTCCCACACAGCTCTGTGGTGCTGTTGGTTTTAATTCTTCAGTGAGTCAAATGATGTTTCTGGAAGAGTAAAAATAAAGTGTAACATTTATTACCCAGAAAGAACAGACCATTCTTCATCAAGATAAAGATGCCTGGACATTTATTTGGACTGCCATGGGGAATACCCCACATCAGGGATGCTGAACCTTGCCATTCCCTCCCAGCCGGCTGCATCTGCAACAGCCATTCATGTAAATAACCTTTCTTGCCACTCCACGGGGCCTAACACTCCTATCACCTCTGTCATTCTCCGCTGACACAAACTGCTTTTTCTCTCTGATTATTTAAAAAACTAATAAAATAATTTAAACTTCGGTATAACTGCTACTAACCTGATTTTAGTGAGACATTTCCTGCCTCTGACTTTCAAAAAGATAGACAGGGTCCTGAATCCAAGCAGTTCGGATTCCCTTGAAAATGCACCCATGCTCTCTAAGGTAGTCAAGAGAAAAAAAGCCCTTCACTAACTAATGCCACTATCTAAGCAATCCTATAATGAACAGTAACACAGAACCACTTGTGAAAATGAGGAAGCAAAGACTACAGGTGTAAATCCCAAGCAACATAAGTCTTAACAATTTTCCAAGGCAATGAAGGATTCACAGCAAATGTAGAAAAAAGTTCAAGAATTTTCTTACAAATCACTTTCAACAAGCAAGAAGCACAAGCCAATGAAAGCCTCGCCACCAGTGCTCGCCCCAGTCAAACAACTGAGTTTCAAAGGGATACAGCTGCCCTGGCATATATACTGTGTTGTAAAACCAAACTTCAGAGTATGCAATTACTTTTGAGCTCCTGCCAGCATTCAGTCAATTTTTCCTATTTTGAAAGCATTAGCCTCTTTCCCATTAGCTATGTGCAAGATTCATTGCTCACACAGTGATGGAAATCACTAACTACAAAGCTGAAGGCAAATTACTTCTGCTTAACAGAAGTAATTAAAAAAAAAGTATCACCGCACGATTTAAAAATGGCCTCTGTATGTTATACAAATAATACATTTCTGTCTTCTTCATATATGAAGAGAGAAGTCCCAGCTTAAGGTCAGTTGCACAGAAATGAATGATGGCCTCAAAAAGCATCTACTCTATGCTACCATAATGTTCTCCAGGTTCACTGCCTAACACCCCACCCTGTCGCCACCCCTCACCCACATTTCCAGCATAGTCAAAGCTTTGCCTTACTCCACAACGAGCAGAAATAAAGAAGAAGAAAAGCGCTAGACGAGACGAGGAACATTTTACAGGCACCGACAACTCCCCTGCTTTCATTTTGTAGTGAGGCAGCGCCCTGCCTCCTCTCATGCTGCTGACGCACCTGCACCTCTCTCACCCCATACACTGGCCAAGGGAAGTGTCAGCGGCTTCGCCGGAGCACGAGATTTTATAGAGGCGGCACCAAACCCGCTGGGCAGCCCTCGTGCGTGCTGGAGCTACCGGTAGGTAGAGAAGTCATTGCAACAGACCGCACTTCCTGGTCTGCCCGCCCGACGGTGCTCTCGCCGTCTCATCTCGCTTCTAGGAAGTCGGATGGAGGCCGAGGCAGCTTCACAGCATTCCAGGCTGCTGCCGGGAAACAAGCTACTCCCTCAATTGAAGTTTTGGTGGCAGCACCTGGAAATTTGCTTTTAAAGATCCTGTATGTCTAACTCCACTGTCTTGCCTTCTCCATTCCCCAAACAAGCACTCAAGGAAATTTTAAAAGTCTGTGAAAATTTTGAAAAGTATATGCAGGATGCAATTACTCAAATCCATCATCATCTTTCATTCAGGGTACTCCACTTCAAAACTGTGTCAGCAGTACAGTTTGAAAACACCTCAATTCACCACAAGCCAGCAGCATATGATTCAGGCAAAGCTGCGTGCTCCCAGGAGAAAGTTAATGTGCACCAAGTCTCCTTTTCAGAATAATCATTTCTTTGGTGAAAGTCATCCTTAATGCCTTCAGGCTCATTATTTTATATGTATTTGAATGCAGGGGAAAATAAGGATGTCCAAAGCATGTCTTGCTATTTCATAAATGCCAGAACAGAGAAAGACAGATAAAAGGATTGTTCTGGTACTCAGCGTGTTGATTACCGGGTCTGATTGTTATTTATTTATGTTGTTTATTTTGAAAGAAAGTATATAAATGATTAAAGACTGAAAAAGATATTAAGAGCTAGTGAATATGTCCAGTTAACACACACAATAACAAAAGCGGAAATATTCCACCATGACAGTGCGGAATTATTTCCAAAGCAAATTCTGTTGTTCTACAATCCATCGATAAATAAAAATGAACAATATATAACAAGGTCCGTATTCTGGTCCTGTGTACAGACGGCTGTCAGGGGTCCCAATCTTACTTTTGTTCACAGCCATTTGGAGTTCCTGTGCCTCCATATATAGTTGGGACTACATACATACATACTGAAGACACATTTTTAATTACACACATAGCCTGTCCTTGACACAGCCTCAAGGTAAGAGCAGTATTAGTGTATTGAAATATTTATGCAAGTTCACCTCAGTTAATGACAAATTCTTTAGATTAGACATAAACAGAAAACAGGACAGTACTGGGCAATTCTACACCTCAGTATACAACCAGTTGTGTAAATATTTGCAAAAGTTTTGGTTCCTTTCTCTCATGTTATATACTATGTTCTTGGTCCAACAGTACAAGCATGCTACACCCATTAAAAGACTGCACAAAATCTTCTGATCACAGGTGGTTGAGTCTAAGCTGCTGATGGATTTATTTTTCATCCCAATAATTTAGTTTTCCAAATTTTACTAAGTTTATTAAGTCCATTTTGGATCTGGAATTCCAGATATAAATCTCTATCTTATTCTACTTTGGTTTGTGTATTCATCACTTGCAACAATAGAAGATTTTCTTTGAATAAGGTGAGAGCTTTTGTAGGATTATTAAGTGTAAGAATATATGTTTAATTCTGTTGCAATCTGAGTAGTAATTTTTAATAAACTTTGAGATTAACCGCAAACAAAACTCTTGCACAGTTTTAGAGCACAGTTTTTCCTACCGTAACATATTGTCTATGTAACTAATGCTACATTTATTTCTTTTGCTTTCCTATTCTTGTTCCCTCTGTCTTTGGAATACAGAACCTTGGCACTTTTGTGTGGTTACAGAGCCCTCGGACTTCACTGACCACATGAGCACAAGAAGCTGTACAACAGACGCTCTCTGAGCACTGCCTGTCCTGTGCCTCAGCAATCTCATGAAAGTAAATCCCTCACACTTGATCATGGCTGAATATAATACAGAGAAGGTGAGTGGTGTTATCAACCCGTAACATGATGGGATGGGAAAAGCAACACAGACTCTGCAGGTGGAGAATTCATGTGAACGTATATCCCATAAAAAACTAATGCCATATTTGTTGAAATATTTCTACCAGTAAAGCAAAGCAGGACTGCCTGTATCAGAAGGCATAAATTTATCAACTGAACCAATGGGATTTTCATTTATCCCAGGAATGCCTCTGGTATTTGCTGTAAGATAATTGCGAGTATGACTTACTAAGTATCTTCAGGGCATGGGCAGTGTTTTTTGATAGGGGAAAGTAAAAAGAGTTGGGAACTCCTAATTTCAAAACCTACCCTGGATATTTATAGCACACGCTCAGGTAGGCTGGGATTTGGAATGAATTAGCTGATAAGTAAACAAACCACACAGGCAAGACAACAGGCTTTTTAGATCAGGCAATCACAAAATGCTTCAGAGGGTTAAAACAATCAACATAACTATTATTTCCATTATCTGGTCCCTACCATAATTATGTCTCAGTTGTTCCTGTTGATATCAGGATAAGAGCAGGCTAATTTTTTTGTTTGAGAACTGTGTACGACAGCTCTTGAAGAGACCTGATGTTGCAAGGAAATAAAAATATTTATACTAATAAGAAAAGTTGAAAAACACTGCAGAGTCTTTCACTTGCTATGCAATGCATGAATGAATATGTTGTCTTTGCCTGCCCACCTTAGCCCTGTAAGTTTCTCCTCATGCAGAGTTGGGGTCTGCAAAACAGCATCTACAGTTCTTCTCTATCATGGTGATTGTACTCACTTCTCCTTCTAATTCTCATAAAAACTCTCCTTGCATAAAACTTCTCTTTGCATCTCTTAGAGGCTCTCAAGGAAAGGAAGGAGACATGGAGACTGCAGTCATCTTCACCTATGTGGGTGCAGCAGGCACTGCAGGGCACAGATGGGACGTGAGAACAACTCCTGAGAGCAGGAGAGGAAGGAGGAGGAAGGCTGGCAGGAAATCGAGACAGAGATGTTTGTGGCCTGATTAGGGGCAGCAGAAGACACAGTAGGGAGGTCATTTTCCCCAGTAACAGAGACACTGCAGCCATTGTGGATTAGAAAATTTTCTTTCACTTCCTTATTCACAAAACTGAAATGCTATTCCTGTTCTCAAATTTCAATGTTTTTCTAGGGAAAAAAAAACAAACAAAATCTTATGAAATTTAAACAAAAAAGACAATGACTTTCTGAGGAGCCTTTGCAGAAATTCACTTCTGGATCAAGACAATGACTAAAAAACTAAACTTCGGTTTCTTTCCTTGGCAGTTTTAATAACTGAAACTGAAGCAAATGGTTTATGATCAAATATTAATTCATCTTGCTACCGTAATTATTATCAAGGGAACTGAAGTCACCAGATTTAGAGGAAATTCTCTCATATTGAGACTGGGGAATCTTGCTATAAAATAACAACAAATACAGACTAACATTATGTACAAGATGAAATGAGATGTGAAGTTCTAGGAAAGGGATGAAAGCTTTCCCTGTAATAAAATGTACATATTTACACACATGCTTACAGACTGCATATACATTTAAATCTATATAATGAGATTTCTTGAATAAAAAAATTGCTAGTTCATTACTTTAGCAATGTTACCTATAATTAATAGACATAAGCAATGGATAACGACATGTCTAAAGGTCTATTCGATTTACTATAGTCACTGAGAAACACTATTTAACTCTCATTTTAATTACCCAATTAGACAAAAGAAATATTTCCTTTATCTTCAAGAACCCTTTAGCTGTGCCTAATCCCACCTCAGTTCAGCTACTTACAAATTAAACACTAATGCAAATGATGAAGACCACTCAAAAAATTAACAAAAAGCTTGTACTACTCTCACACATTGACCTGCGATCCTAAATGCAATCAAAGTCAGGGGGTTTTGGCAGTGCTAAGTAGCTGCTTTAAAATTCAAGCAATTCAATGAGTTTAAAGTCACCTATCTCTACAAGTTTATGGCACAGCAGGGTAAATTACAGACTGTGCTATTTGTGGCATTACGGGGCATTTTCAAAAGCAGCCCATTTTCAGTATAAATGTTGCATCTTTTCCAGAATAAAATTTGAGTAAACCGAGTGTAGGAAAGTAACCCCTTCACAGAGGACCAGCACGTGCCATTCTCAGTCTGCTCCGCTATCCTCTGAAGTCAGCAGAAATGGGACAGCATATTGTGCCCGAAGCGTGGTACATGCCGTTGCGCTTAGCGAGCCTTTCCCTTCTGCAAGATACTGGGTATGTCACCTTCCTTTCACACCCATTCCTGTGATAATTTTTTGTCTCTGCTCTTAAATAGTGAAGAAATTCTTCTTAATCTCACTACAGATAGAGCCATACATAGAGCAGCTGGTACGCAAATGTCACGCATGTGTACGTTCAGGCAGAGAAGTTTGCCAGCCATCTGTCCGTCTGCGTTCCCTCATAGTCTCTGTTTTTGTACACACATATATACATACATATATATATGTGTATATATATATTCACCACTGACATAGAACTACTTTTGGGTCCAGATGGGGACGCAGATACTCTTGCAGATGAACATGGATAGTGCTACACAGTGACTACAGAGTTATCACTTGTACCTATGAGAAGTGACTGTCAGAATGGACTCACAGTTAAAAAATAAATTTCCACTCAGGTCTAACTGCATTGTAGCCAAACTTAAGGACTGATATTATAAAATGCATGGTATTTAAGTAATTGACTTCAATGAGACTACTATGTGTGTAGGATTATTCACATGTGGAAATGTTTGCAGCTTTGGGCCCCAAACCACTTCAAATTTTTCAGGCCACATCCTCTTTTAACACAGTTCACCCTTCTTGAAGTTTGAACCAAAAAGGCACTTACAACATATTTTTTTAGAATTTTTTTTCACAGGTTTAACTCTTAAAAATCTCCCCACTTTTTTTTTCTTGGCTGACAAAATTTGAAGTAGTCTTTTATTTACACACTTCAACAATGATTATGTTTTCTTTCCAGAAAGAAAGATTAAGATTATATTGATCTATAGCACTAAGTGACCCTGTCTTGCAAGTCTAAGAAACAGCCTCCCAATCACCTTAGACCGTGTCAATGTTTCAGTCCATAGTGGTCCATAGCGGTATTCAGCGGTGGCAACACTGCCATGAAGAACTGTTTCATTGCACATACAAATGGGCATAATGTTCCCTTTCCTTATTTCTGTTTGGTTTATTTTGTACAACCTGTAGATACAGACATAATCATCATGAAGTACCCATTTCCTTATCATACACAACTGTTGTGGTTTAAGGGTGAAGAGACTGAGTGGGGGGCACAGGTGGTAACCCAAGGCCCTGAGGAGTCTGTTATTCCCCCCCCTTCCCTGCCACACTCCATAGAACAAGGAGACAGGGAGTTTGGAGGGGCGGATTTTCCTTCCCGGTCTCTGGGAGTTGCGAGGACATCTCAGCAGGGCTGGCCCCAGCCCCACGTGCACTGCACGATCCATCGCCGTCCCAGAGCAGGTTTTGGATGGAGTTCTGTATCCTTCTGCCCTTAATGCTCCTTTTTCTGATTTTCTCCTGCTATTCATTAAATTTGTTATTCTCTTAAACTGCAATCTTGGGTAGGCATTTTTTCTCTTATTCCCCTTTTTATCCTCACCTTGGAGGGAGGGAGGGGGGAAAGGGGCTAATAGAGAGAAATCCTGCTTTGCGCTTCATGTGACCTTGCCCTGAGCCTTAAACAGAGACAACAACTAGTATTTTTTAGTTTTAAATAAGCAATTCTAATTTCTTGCAGAATGATTCAGTATTTGCTAGAGTGGGCGCATAGAAGTATATATGCATATATACATACAAAACCATTGAAAATAAATCAGTGTATATTTGAAGACACAACTATTTCAATAATAAATCTATACACACATGTAGAAAAAATATGACATCCATAACACATGCATGTGCGTTAGCATATCTATATACATATAGAGACATGTATATATATATATACACATGATATTAAATCCTTTGCAGAAGACTTTGCTACAGATTGCTATGCAAAACAGACACAAATCGAGGGCAAGGTATCTTACCATCATTTGAAAACCTGCGTATGTATTTTGCATCAAAGAATGGATGCGTCACTGAAATGACCATGGTCTTCAAACTGCTTTATTTCTACATATAGTTACGCACGTGTATTAGCATACACACCTGAGCAGAAATTACCACTGTGCTAAATCTGGATTTGCAATAACCAAGGTATATAATTGATAGATAATAGAGTCTTACACATACAAATAAATTACATGGTCAAGCGCTGCAAACAGTTACCTTTCTACTGTGTATTCAGATGATACATTTTTTAGACACATCTTTACAATGTGTTAGTTACAATGATTTGTTGTTAAGGAGACACATGGATTTATACTAAATCCCGCAGACGCGTAGCATGGTAAAATGTTCAAACTAACAACCTGGCATCTCCACACGCACACTTGCATATGCAAGCGAGTGCTTCCTCTCTTTCAGAGCCCGTGTTGAGCCCACTGCAGTGGAGAGGGGTGAGTTCTGTGTGTTTCGGCATTAGCCTGAGGTAGGACAGCACCCCTCTTCCTTGTTAACACAGTGCCTGATCTTCTAGACCAGGTCCCTCAAACACTATCAAGCAATCAATATTAACAGTATAGTTAAAAGCTAATATATGACCTATACAGGTGATAGAACACCCTCCTCAGTGTTAAAAAGTCTTTTAAAAATTGTCCTATAATTTTTTCACTGCCCCCATGGACCCCTCACAAAATCTCCAAGGTTACTTTCAGAGGTTTGTTGAGGTTGAACTTTGCTCTGGTTGTATAAAATGCCTGCCACAAAATAAGAAGACTCTAAAGCCCAGATCTTCTCCCCTTAAGCTCAGCGGAAGGAGAAGGACACAAATGATGAGAGGAAGTTAATAGATAATTCAGTATGTCATTCATTCATTAATTTTGAACTCTAAAGACTACCAGGTTTTAAGCACAGTCATTTAATGAAAAATAAGGAAAGATGCAAAATGTGTGTCCACGGGGATGACTATCGATGAAAGGAAAGAATGGTTTTCTTGGGAGAGTGAGAGGTTTCTTATTCTTTCAAAGACCATGTGCACTGTAAATGACCAAAACAGACCCCTAGCAACGTTGAGGTTTTGGTCTCACACTTTATATTAGGAGAGACAGTGTAGTTTGACATAAACCAGTATAACCTTCAAAAACAACTCACTGTCACTCATGAGGAAAAGAGATATCACCACACGGTACAGCAACCTCAAACCAGGCAAGTGTCAGTTACTGACACTGGGACTCCACATTCACATTTGTGTATGACAAGTGGCATCATGCACGGTACATAACCACAGCCCTTCCTGCCAGCTTCTGCCAGGAAAGGTGTTCATTCCTTTTCCAGCACATGCTAGGTCTATCCTATGTGATAAGTCACTAAAGCCCCCTGTTGGGGAAGCCCTCAAACCATAGCTAAATCCTCATGTGGTTTCCAGCAGGTTTGTACATTTCATCAGTAAAGAGAAGCCTGCGAACTTCAGCCCCACCCTCATCCTTAGGAATTTTCACTTCTCCTTGGCTTGTGTAACTGCAGACCAAATGCAATTCCTTTTGCAAAACAAATATGATGCAGACTCAGTGCAAGAGGTTGTACAGGGTGGGAAAGATCAAGACAACGGCAATCCTCCAGCACAGCCTCCAGCAGAATGTGACTGCTGGGACTACAGCTTACTTTGGCAGCTGCTTGTTTTAGACCCAATACATCACGGTTTTGTACCTGTGACTTTTAGTTCTCATGTTCATCACAGAGATTTTGCTGGTTCCAAATGTCTCCCCTTCTACTGCAGGCTGATGCTTTTGGTGGATTAGGAGGGTTTTCCAGTTCTTCACTGACACAAGAATTGAAGCACAACTAAATTCTGCTAAGCACGTATGAAACCATACTTGGTTTTGTGAAGAAGAGCTAAAAGTAAGCTACAGACCACAAATTTTGTTGCTACATTGCTTTGTTGTACTTGTGTGATCCTGTCCAGTATTTTAAAGCCATAATGCTTTAATAGCAGGCTTGAGACAGGTGCAGCCAACTTCCTTTCTGAATTACTATGCTGGGGTTATCCCAAGACATTTTTCAGCTGTAAGCTGTGCTCATAGCATGGAACATTTGTAAGCTGATGATTTAATAAAACCACACACCAATGCCCAAAAGCTGAGAACCTAATTTGGAAACGATGTTAAGCTGTGTTAAGCACAATGCCTGAAATGTCACATTAAGACTTTGAAAGGCAAGTTTCACTGTTACTTCTTGTATTTCTTTTCAAACCATAAGCAAAAGCATTATTTAAAAATCTGCACTTTTTCACTGTATGGTCAATGCCAAATGGAATTAATCACTTGCATTCAGTAACATTTGAATGAGAACTATAGAATCACAGCACCGATATTTTACAAAGGAAATGGAGTGTGTGTGCATTAGAGAGAAGAGGTATTTTTTATTGAAAAGCCTCTTCATTAAAAGCTCCTAACCCAGCTGCTGCTATGCTTCTTCTGGAGCTGCACAGCACAAGCAAGAGGAGAAACAGCAGAATTTCATCTCCTTCCCTGGGTGTCCTCCTGTCTGGCTATCAGAAAATGTCACTGAGAAAAGCTGCTTGGGAGCTTCTGCTGGTGCAAAGCCACTGCTCTACAGGACAGGCCAGAGGCACAGCCTGCAAGAGTAGTCACCACCATTTCTGCTTGTTTCCTGTGTGTGCTGGGTTTACTGCAGAGCGTCCACTTTTATCTTTAAGGATTTCTGTGGCTTACCCTGTACAAGAGATTGACTCCCTGATATCACTGGTACTGGCAGCTGTTGCCAGCTGATACCACTTTAGCATCAGCCCCTCCGTTGCTGGGTTTGTGCACCAGGGAGAGTGCTTTCATTTCATCCCCAAATTCACACTCCCTGTGGAGCAGCTGACCCAAAATTTATTAAACTTCTCCATATAAACACTTTCTGAAGACAGGTGCTCAACAGGCTGGGAAAGTATTTTTACCAACTTTCTGAAAGTATAGCTCTAGCTTCATGGTTTTACTGTGCTGCATGTTCATACAGGGACTGTCCTCTGATAGACGCCATCACATGATGCCTGATGCTCTTCTGCCATGAGACCATTTCACACCACTTTGGTGTGGTAAAATTTGATTTAAAATTAAATTAAACCCCATTAAAATAGTATTAAATTACAGTAATTTACAGCCACTTTAACCTGATGATAGACTATGAATTTTGTCTTGCTAGACATGAAAATCAAGTCCATTTAAAAAATTTCAATTCTCCTCTCTGGAACTTAGACAGTAAGTACAGATTACTTATAAAAACACCGATACTCTATAAATACAAAAATACTATTATTCCTGGTTTGTAGCACCTAATCTAGTAAATACAAAATTTGTATTTGCCTCAGCAATGGCTGCTCTCTCTGCTTAGCAGGAAGTAAGTGCATGTGGGGCTTTTCTACTCTGCAACTACTGCCCAAGTCTCAAACATGATATTCACATCAAGTCTGTACCCACTTTCTCTGCTAAACTGGGCTTCATTTGTATGATACATCCTCAGATCTGTCTCTGAAAAATGAGATTAAACACCATTCGAAAGTCAAGTAAGTACAAGTGTATGGTCTTTTATACTGGAACTTCTGTAAACACCCACTGATCTAAATGGTGGTGTCTGGAAAAGTGGGATAGAAAGCAGCACAATGCAATGCACAGTCCCGCCTTATTCTGACAGCAGCAGCATACAGGCATGTACTGACACCAAAAAAATGATGACAAGTGTGCCCACCAACAACTAACTAATCTCATTTATCCTACCTTTTTCCTCTGCAAGTTAATTTCTTCGGTATAAATCCTGTGTTAAGTCTGGCCTCTTCCAAATGCCTTGGCCCCACTCTTGCCCCATCCACAGGTGGAAACAACAGCTGAAAGAAGAAAGAAATCATAAAACCTTAAAGCCACCTTCAGACTTTTTTCGGGGATCTGTGTCAGAGGGATGGTTCCAGCCTCTGTGTGCTCCCACCTCATTCACCTTTTAGATTAACCACCTCTCATTGGCGATGTGGTAAGACCATCCCACTGTCACTAGAGCATCAGAAGATGCAGGTTTTATAAACAGAATCTACAAGCGGGTGTGCACAGATGTGCACACATGCATGGACATACACACATACTGCTCTGTACGGGGATGCCACACCATGAGCTTGCCATGGTTGGCTCAGAAAGCAGAGTAGAAGCAGCCATGGGGGATGAGATGAAAGCAAAGAGTTATAGCCGCAGACATTTAGACGTCAAAGAAAGCCCTTCCATCTCAGAAGGTGACAGAGGTGTTTGTTAGACTTAGGGGGGTCAGGCAACCGCTGGAACCAGAGCCAGTGACACATAAATTGGCAAATTAAAAATACTTGGAATGTCACTTCAATCCTAAGAACCTAAATTTTACCTTTCTCAAATTCTCACAAGAAAATCTTTTTTTCTTACAAGAAAATCAGTTTGCTTGGAAACATTTAAGATGAAGCAGAACAATTTTCTCATAACCATGATGTACTTCACAAATGGGGAAGAAAGCTGTTCTCTGAGGTGTAGAAATGCCTATCTCTCCTGGGTTCATAGTTCATACCACAGCAAAGGGGATCAGCATCAGACCCACCATCTTAGAGTAATTCCATTTTCTCTCTTTTTTCTTACACCCGCTAATGTGAAAAATACTGGCATGGCATAGCCTGTCACACCCCTCTTTCTACTTTTATACAAGGCCTTTTTATGCTGAAGTGGAAACAAACTCTGGAACAAATGAAAATCCAGAAGATACACAGCCCGGGGCAGGATTAGGGAGATGTTCCTGCTTGTGTAGGGAGGTTGGACCAGATGACCCCTAGAGGTCCCTTCCGACCTAAAACATTCTATGATTCTATGATTAGACCGCCATTTCACAGGATATCACAATACTGAGTATTGAACAGATGGTACTAAAAGTAAACCTGATTATGTAGATCAATTTCACAAACTTATTAATAAAACTAAAGATACTGAATTTGATTCAGAATATCAGTTCGCATTAATATCAATTCACTTTTAGAAAAAAAAATAAATTGCAAAGAACTCACCAGATGCAGGAAGCTGAAAGCGGCCGTTGGAAATAAATGTTACGGAAGTCAACTATTGTAGACGAGACAGGGGAAGAAATAGTGGTGTTGCGTGTTATCGGCTTTTTCAGATGGATTTCTTTTTTTCACAGATTAGAGCAATTATAACATTGAGAGGAAAAAAAAATCAAAAAAAGCCAGAACCTCAAGAGGTAACCAGAGACCACTGCACGTACAGGCCAAATTAGTCCTGGTAACTGAGTCTAGCTCACCCGGAGGCAGCAGTGACAGCAGACCCAGATGTAGTGTGATGAGAAATAACAGAGCAGTTTAGGGTAAGTCAGCTTCCTGGTGAGAGCTCCTCAGCTCTGCCTGTGTGGGTTTTGTTGTGGGTTGGTATATGAGTCTCTCTCTTTGGTGACTATGGGAGCAGATGTAAAAACCTCGAAGATGGGGGATGGGGGCAAAGCCTCCAGGCTGCAGAAAGCTTTCTCTTTGCACTCTACTGCTCCTACAGCCACCTCCTCTCCTCTACAGTGGCTACTGGTATAGCACAGCCCAGCAGTTCCTACGCGTGCCAGGAGAAAAGGAGCAGATTGACAACTGCCTGGCAATGACATGTGTGAGTCACATTCCAGTAGTATGAACAAGACTTGGGATATTTTTGTGCAAACTGGCACGTGGCCTTCCCACCTTTAAGAAAAGAGCATATATGTGTTTAATTGACCTTGTGCAAAACTCAAGGCAGGCACTTTTGGGGTGATGCAATGTTGTTTTTTAGGGATTTGTCATAATTCAGGGAAGAGTCTCCAGTAGCACTGGTTAGGATTGACCAGTATCAGTTTACTAGCATGTATGTCCTTTCTTCTGCCAGCACAAGGAGGCTGAGCAGGAGGAGGGACCACAGGTATGGAGACTCCCACCTTTCCCATCATAGACAACTTGAACTGGACACACTTTCATCACTTCCAGCTTTCCTAACACAACTTTGAAAGCAAAGCACTGATAGTTTCAGGATTTCAAGTGCCAGGTCTATGGTCTACACACCAGGAGCTGAGAGCACAAGAAATTGTCCCTTGCAAGATGGGAACTCTTCAAAGACAGCTTAAAAATTGTCTACATTAACATTATGACGGTACAATGACAATGCATGCAAAATGAAGTCATACTGCTTCCAAGAATGATTAAAAGACAACGGAATAAATTACAAACTAACACAAAAAGGAAACAAACAAACGAACAAAATGTGTAGATGAAAGGTAGTTTGTGCCAAAAATATAAATAGCCACTAGAAGAATATAACCTGTCTAAACACACTGTAAAACTGCAGATATGAAACTTGGAGAACAGTGCTGCACATTTACACCGAGGAATCAGTTTGTTGCTTTCCCCAGTGCAATGAAACATTTGATTTATTATCAACAGGGATGAAGGTAAGGAAGGGTGGCTCACAGAAAGCATTTTTGGAATGCTGTCTTCTTAATAGCTTCAATCTTTCTTTTAGTTTGAGACAAGATTTTGGATAAGGAGCTTCAGCACGTTACCAGGTTTTGTGAGAACCTGTGTTACATAATTTTCACATTAAACACCTAATTTTCTGTTTTTAACCAGGTTTGGATTTCCCAATACCAGTGCATGCAATTAGGCAATAAGTTTCCATTGTGATTATGATAAAGAAAATCAGATACGCAAACATTCTGAAATGTTTCCACAAAAACACTGGGGCTTGTCAGAAGTAGAGAAATAAATACGATTTGCAAATTACATTGATAAAAATGTCTTCAGTGATCATCACCTGTTTTGGGTCTGCTATAGATAGCAGCTGCTGCAGCTGTTTAGTACTACTCTTTTCTGGTTTGTGCTGCAGACTAATCCAGATGTGAGGCCATCTGGTTAAGCAGTTTGCATTTTGGATAAAGAGCTCATCCATCTGTAAAATACTTCATAAACAACTTTTGACTCAAGTTATCTTACCAAAAAAACAAGACTGTAGGATAAGAAATGTGTTCTAATGTGTCTTGATTTCTACCACTGTGCTTCCTGGAGCATCTTGATCCAAAATATTCCCCCCAAAATAGATGAATATCAGGTTTATTTTTGCTTCTTCCATTCTTTTAGGGTTTTGGATTAAAAATCTGAGACCTTTCTTAGGGATGCACATGCTTCATGCACTTGTTCCATGACTTCCTAGTGACCTGGAACTCCACAAGAAGACCCTCAGCTACATGCTCTCTATGCAACGTTGGCAATTCCAAAGTTAGGTGTAATATTGCAGCCTGACATGTTTCTCTTGATCCTTGCTTCTTTCTTTCTTTTTTTCTTTCCCTTTTCTTACTGCAGCTTTGCGACTCCTTTCACCTCTTCATGCAATGCAATGAAGGGAAACATCTGTCTGTGAGACAATATCGTTAATACATTAAAAAATATGTTGCTTCTCTTTTTTTAAGCTCGGTGTGAGTCATTATCTGGGACTTTCAGAAACAAACATGTTGTGAAAAATACTTATGGGGGTGGAGTGGAGGGCTACAAAATATTTTTGCATTAAAAAGTAAGTTGATAGCAAAAAATAAATTCTTAAACCTCAAGTAACTAAGGGTTTATGACCAATTATGTAAAATATCATTATCCAGGGTTTTGTCCTCTAAAGACATAAGCCAGTTTACAATAAAAGGTCACATTTGCCTCTTAATCCACTGATTTCTATCGTACTTGGAGAAACCAGCAGGCTGCTGATGTTAGGAAGGGGTTTGAGCTCAAGGAAGGAAGCTATTCCTGTCCCCCTGCCTGATTTCCTTTTTGCTCTTGGATTCACTCAGCTCTGATTTTGGTCTGCCTCAAAGAGGGTGGTATGTGCAGTGCTCAGGAAATAACCCATGACACTCTTGATGCTCATTGTATTTAGCCCTACAAGTTCTCTTCCTGTCCTAGATGATCATTATGTTAGACAAAATAAAGCTGCACTAGGGATAGAATGAATCACAAGAAGTGTGCTTATTTAGTTAAAAAAAGAGAGACATTTTGTTTCATTTTATTTTGTTAAAATTGTCAAAGGGAGGAAGGAAAGTTTTGTGTTGTCAAGATGCCAGCTATGTGTTGGGAAAACTGGGATGAGCGTATTTGTGTTTGCTCTGGTTCCTGGGCATTACAGGGGAAATCAGGTAGGTTGTCCAAACCCATTTCAACCTGAGGGTGAAAGCACTGCCTTCCCAGGAATAGACACCTCAGAAGAAGGGAGGCTTCCTCACAGCATGGAGGAGAGCATTGCTAAAGTCTAAAGTAGACCAGGCACAGCAACTCTGCATCATTACTCATTGTCAGAGAACTGTATCTGAAAGGTGAGATGGAAATGCAGTTTCAAAAGTATTCCTACATGGCTTCTGGTAAAACTCTCACACTATTAATTACATTGCCTCGATGAATTTAGGCTCAGGTGATTTGGCCTCAGGCCACCTAGCTTCTGGATTCAAACAGTGATGAAATGGGCACAAGGCAGCAAGTGACAAAGGCCAGGGCACATCTGAGCAGCACAGACCTCTCAGGCCCAAAACAGAGAACCCCAAGTTGTGCAAATGATGATCAAACTTTAGTTTCATGCTAACATTTGGATGTGGACACCTACATTTATCCATCCTATTTTCAAGAGTGATCTGGAACTGTTCCATACATGAAACCCATACACTCTGTGCAGACAAGACAAGCAGAGATTTCTCCAGTTTCAGAGACCACAGCTTTCTGTAGCCGTCACTAGAGATCTACTCTTTACTACTGTGATACATTTCCCTACTGTGTACAGGTTACTGATTAGCTATTTCGCTGGGATATTTGCTTTGACATCAGGTTGTCAGCAACATATGCTGTGTGACAAAAATGAACACTGACATGCTTATTTTTTTCTTAGTATCTGATAAGCAGAAACCAGTGTGCTAATTTCCTAGCACAATTCTTCCCATGACGCCAGTGCAGAACTGGTGGTCTGGACGATAGATGGGAAGTGCTCTTCTCCAGGGCAGCATGAAAACCTACTTCCCTTTTCTTGAAAGGGAAGCATGTTTAGGAACTGCACTGAGGGTTACTTAATTCCCCTGTCTCTTTTCCTGAGACAGTCTAGCACAAAAGCAGTCACACCACAGAGAACAAACTTGATTTTCTTCACCCAAATCAGGTAGCAAATCCCAAAATACCCATCAGCTCTACTGAGGGAATGAGTTTTCTTCTATTTGCCCGCTGTTTATTTTTTTGGTGAAGCCCTTAGGAGGTATTTGCCCAAGGAGCACGGACTGGCCGTGTGGTCCTGGAGCTGGCCGGGAGAGGGCAACGGTGGCCAGGCAAGCAGGGTGCGTCAGGAAGGCAGTGGCTGTGGCTGCAGGGCAGGTTGAGGAGAGCCCAGACAGAGGCTGGCAGCATGGCCCTGCTCAATGGGGTCTCTCCTGCTGGCACACTCGTCCACACGCACAGTTTGCCAGCCCACACCAGCTTCTGTAAGTTGTCTGTCTTCATCAATTTTCTCTCTCCCCTGGGACATTCACGCTTCCTTCCCACATCTGGATTTAATGCAGAAATAATGCCCATGGCTTTGCTGAAACGGTGGAGGAGGCTCCTGTGGTTTAGTCTGTGAAATCACACCCAACCTGAGGCTGCTCTGCAGCTTCATGGCCAGGTCAGCTTCCCACACTCCCGCCTTGCTCAAGGGTCAGAGCAGCTGAGGCTCTCCCCAGCGCTGCTGCCCGGGTCAGAGAACACCAATGGAGGCCAGAAGCACCGAGGAAACGCTGTTTCCTCCTTTCATAGTGCCTAGGATTGTGTAAAGCTGAGCTGTCCCAGCAGGGACGTGCCAGAAGGAAGCAGCTTTTCTCGACAGCCCTACTACCAGGCGGCCCCAGGCCAGGCCAGACCAGGGCTTCCCCTCCCTGCCTGCCCAACAGCTCCTCAAGTGCCTGTGCCCCAGGAAACCACAGCACGGGGCAGCTTGGCTCCAGGGCCCCGGGGAAACCAACAACATGAACGCCAAGTACACAGCTCCCCCAGGCACCCACCTGCGGCAAGTGGGACCAGGTGCTCCCCTCTCCCTTCTCCCCAGCAGCAGCTCCTGCCCCAACCCAGTTCCAGTTGTGCACCTTCCTGCCCCACAGCACTGCCCTGCCTCCTTATTTCTGCCGTCTGTATGTTATTCTTGTCATGAAAGACATGACAATATCTGCCAGCACAAACTAGGCCTCTTGCCCCAGCAAAGTCAAAAGACACTGGCACTCCCCCTTGGGAAAATCAGCAAGATGAAGGCAGCAGCTGGTTTTATTTTGAATGTGGTTTTCCCACTTCCTCCTGTTTTGAAGAATGAGATGGGGATAGTCACACTGCGCAGTTTCAGGCTCCCCGCTTCACCAGCCAGTTTCTTTCTGTTCTGTAAACCTGGAGGTCCTTTCCCAGAGGAAGGCTCAGACCAGGAGCCTGACATAGGTGCCCTGAATGGCTCCCAAAGCACTCTCTGGAGGAAGCCCTCCTGCCAGCCAGGGTGCATCATCCCTCCAGAAGCAATTTGTTCTCGCTGCAGTATATCAAGAGAGCCACTTCACATGGCTGTGCCAAAAAACTGAAGCTCCCAATCACCCATGGCTTGACTATCTGGCACTGCACAGACGGTAAAAGGGGATAATTTGGAACGGCAAGAAGGACAGACAGGTGAGGAAGACTACTTTTACCCTAACTTAGAGGTGGGAATGTGAGGCAATGCTTTGTGAGTTAGTAGAGCAAACATCACTATGCAGAGGTCCCAAAGCCTGACCTGGCAGGACCACCATTCCATTTACCGTCCAAATTGATAACATTTGTGGCACAGGCAGAGGATTTCCATTGTTTGCTTTCCTGTCCAGTGTGTAAGATCAGTCATGGAAGAGGGTCTTGTTTCTCAAGATAACACAGAAATAATAATGATCTGTACAGTTGCTTTACCAAGCTTGTAGAAAGACCATCATCATAGCAGCACTACCACACTTAAATGTCCTACTGCCCAAAGAAAGTTGCAGATATCCTCATTGCACTGCAGAAACACATCAGTATTTAGTAGTTTTATTATTTTATCACTCCCCAAGTCATGTAAGATGTCTCCTCAGCCATATGAAAAATTGTTTTCTACTCACAAAGAGTACACAACTCTAGTTTTAGACCCAACACCATGAGAGAGGACACAAAACAACCTACAATAGGAAGGGAAGCAAGATGGTGGCTTTTATCCTCTGCTCCCCCTCAAGTCCTTTCTGTTTTTGCAGCTTAAGTTAAAAGATCACACAATACAACAGCACAAGGGTCTCAGGCCATGGGGACCTCTGGTGGCACTGGGGATACATGGCTGCCTTTTTTTCAAACCTTGAAGTGGCAGGGATTGCCTAAATGTCCGTGATGAAACAGATGCTAAAAGCCCCATTTGTTCACCAAAAAGCTACCAAAACTGCAAGTCCTCCTCACCCCCAAAGTCTGCAACACAGTTTTTGTCTCAGTCAAGACAAAGATCTGTTGCATTCTTTAAATATGAAAGCTAGGTAAAAAAAATGAAAACCCCTAACCAGAACACAGTACAAAGTAAGTCACAGGATGTTGAGCCCTATCTACTACATTTAATTCAGCAAGACCTCCAAATCATGCATCCGAGCGACTCTGCTTTGAGATGCTGGTTTGGACACACCAGCATTGCTTTGCTGGAGTTGAGAGAAACGGGCTGCCCCAGCAGTAGTGTCACATCTATGCACCTTACTACACGGTCCTGCAGTGCCTCAGGGTCTCTTGGACACCTCTGCACTGCCTTCCTGCCACACACCACCTTTCAGTTTTTGCAGATCCCTTCTGGTATTTGCCATGCTCTCAATTGACTGGCATGCCCCTAGTCCATGACACCATCCATCCTCCAGCATAAAGCCCCTTGTGTTATAACAGGCCTTTCTTCTCCATCACAGCAGTCTCTTAGTACTGGTTGATCTCTGGATCCTGTAGCAAATCTTCTCTTCAGGGAAGCTCTTTCAGGGCCTGTGTCTGCACTTGACAACATGCCTCCTCAGATGTGGCTCATCCACATGCCTCCATAGATCTTTCCCCAAAGATTCTTACAGGGTACCTCCATGCTCTGTAGGTTCTCTAACCATCTCCCTGGTGTACTTTCCATTTAGGTGCGAGAGATAATGGCTGCAGACCCAACTCAGTGTCCCAAGGGCTCACGAGCACTCAGGGACACAAGGCAGACTGGCCCAGGGGGTGGTAAAACCTCTCAAATCTGGCAAAAGGGTGAAGAGGGGAAAGGGGCACTCTTAAGTTTGATAGGAAGGACCTTCCTTACCAAGAGACAGCTGCTAAGCACCGCACTCCTGGAAAGCCAAAGCTCCCGTCATTCAGCGCAAACTCAGGCTCTATTAATGGGAAAGGCTCTCTGAGCTAATCCTCAAAAGACAGCATTTGCCAGCTCCATGCCATGTAGAAAACAACTGAGGCTATAGGAAAAAGGGAACTTTTATCTCCTGACCCATCCCACACAATTAATGATGGCAACTAATGAGAAGCTATTGCTAGCCCAGGCAGGCCCCACAATGAAGAAAGAAAAGGAATATCAAGAGGGTCCTTCCCCACAAGGGTTTTCAAGAAGACTCTGTGCCACTAGCAATATCCCCAGTGGCACAGGATTTTACCAAGTAGCACAACGTCTTTGTGTCAGTCTGGCTAGACTGACCTGTCCAAGTATCCAGTCAACTAACCTACAAAAGCCACCACAGAACAGCTACAGGAGAAACCCCCATGTTAACATCAAATCTGAGTACAAAATTAACTTGTCTCAATGCCCATCTTCAGCACAGAGCAGCAAGTATATTTTGAAAACAAACTACCCCACCCATTTTGTGAAGAAGAAGAAAAAAAAGTCACAAAAACAATACTCCAAATACTGTATTCTCCGAGGAAGAAAGGAACAGCACGTGATGTGTAATAACATCCTTTAGAGCACATCATACAGAGAAACAACAGCTCTGGTAAGGGCACAGTAGAAGCTGCTGCCAGCAACACTCTGTGCCATTGGCAAGGGCACCACCTATTGTCAAGCTCCCTGATGCATTCCACCAGCAGACACAACATTTAATTGTACTGCCAATGATTTGGGCTGAAAATTTGTTTGCCTCAAGCAGTATTTTTATTTTATCACACCTCAATTTTCAGCCTTAAAGTTCAAATCATTTTCGTAAGGACTGATTAAAATACTTCACTTCTCATATTTAAATAGGGAAGATGACTCCCAGAAACCACCAGAGCGATGCTGAGGAGAAAACTCCCAGCTGCTCACTCAGCACACATTGGAAATAAAGGCATGAACTGAAACAGAAGCTGGTGAATAAGGATGGACTGTTTTAGCAAGGTGTAGGAGTCAAGCTATGTCTCCACCTTGAACCACTGTCCTTCCTCCAGAGAGAAGGCAAATCCAGTAGCAGAACCTCCGTGGCAATGACAAATGTGACAATTTGAGAGACTAATCTGCAAGCTGGACCTTCAGCCACGCTGGCAGAGCAGGGGAGTCTTGTAAGGAGCACGCAACCAACCAGACATTCTCCAATTCTGTGCTCTAGTAGCTGTGGCTCAGAATGAGCCATGTCAGACCTAAGCCAGAATGTGCTCCCAAAATTTGTTTTCCCTCCTTTCTTAACAGCTTATTAGTTAGGGCTTTGCTGTGCAAATGCACAAACCTGGCTCATTTCTGCACTCTACTCAAGCTACAAGGCAATGAGGTCATAGGAACAACTCTGTAGGAGTTAACTTGGGTCAAACCCATTTGTCCTCAACCTCAGCTAGTAAAATAAGCTGGACTGTGGCCAGCACTTTGCTCTCAGGTGTTTTTCCACACTTCCAGGAAAGTAAGACAGGAGTATCCACACTTGGTCCGCACAGAGCAGGCTCAGGAAAAGCCAGGCTTCCTAGCTTCAAATCCATGACGATTGTGGTTCCTCAGGATCCCACCTGTCAGTGCCTCTGACCTAGGGGATCTTACTAAGGGGAGGTCTATCCTGAACACTTCCCTGCCCCAGACTCTCATCTTTGGAGTGGTTATACCTGCCCCTCCTCTTGACAGAGGCCACCCCCCCCCCCTCCACTACAAAGTAAGCTAGGCCTGTACAGCATCTCTTCAGCTACTTCAGGACAAAAAATACCTGCAACCATGACTTTCATTTTCAGTAATGGAAGCATTCTGCTCCCGCTCGCAACATTGAATGTCAGGCCACAGATCTGTTCCTTTTTATGTCTGCAGACAGTTGCTTCATCTTCCTACCAATGGTAACCTGAAGCCAAAGCAAGAGGCTTTCACACAGAACTCCACAACTGCTACTTGACAACTTTGATAGAAGCTGAAATGTAGTCTTCCAAGGAAAGGCAGAAGGCTACACTTGTGGCAAAAATCCTTTATTAAACTAGATTTTGTAAATTCCTTTTCACATTAGAAATTCTAAATGCAAATTACAAAATTATTTCAGTAAAAAATTAAATGTATAGTTAGCAGCAAAATTACAGCTTTATACAAATTTAAAAAAATAGTTTTTATTTTAATTTAAAAATAGACATTGATATCTTTCAACATACTGGTCCTAACAGCTTTTACAACTGGTAGCTGCAATGCTAGGTCTTTTCACATGCGTATTCACAGATAAGTCATTTAATCCTCTGCACAGTTTATTTAGCTGAAACAGCACAAACAGTTGGGCTCTGGTTGGGTTTTGCATGTTGCTTTATTAAAAGAACATGATACTTGTGAATTGTGGTAAATTAATTAACTTTTCTTTGTTACAGTGTTCATATTCCATCACCTGAGCTCTGCAGACAGCAATATTATACCAGAAATGTAAATTGCATCTGAAGACATGAGCATCAGTAACATGAAGTCTCTGTATAATTTCTTGTATTACATTTATGAAGATCTTTCTTTGCCATTATTAACAATGAAATTATTCTGTCTATCCACCACATTTTCTGGCATGATTAAGTAACAATTTGGTTACATTTCACCTCCTCAGGTAAAACCTTCAGAATGCATGTTCTAAGCACACAAAGGTCTTCCCTAGCACTGTATGTACTCACAACAGTGATATCTCAGATGTTCTAGTCATGTTCTCAGTTATGGCTAGAGCATCTGGACATTGTCTAAATGAGGATGATTCCAACAGCCACAAAAAAAATGCCAGTTAAACTCTGCCTGAGGTGTCCTTCAAGAGGCCTACAAAAACATTAAGTTTAAATAAGATTGTACCACATACTATTAAAAGCAAAAGCCAAAACCATTAAAGTATTAACAAGGTGTCTTGAAATTTGTATTTTTTTTAATCCATTTTTCTGTACTATTTTCAAAATCAACTGACAATTATTTTTAAACCCTCACATTGCTTAAGAATTCTAATAACTTTTCATTGCACCTCTGGGCTTCTTTTTTTTTCTTTACTCTAAGATTACTCATCAATGCTACCACAAGTCTCAAAAATCAGTATGAAAAGACAATTTTCCTAAATTAAAAATTGGGATCAATGTTAAAATGTTTCAGTACAAAGAAACCAACAGTCACATATTAAAGGCTATCAGTCATCACAACCACATGCTGTTGAAGAATATAATAAAAAGTGGTACACAAAACAGGTATTTTAAGTTGTGCATTATTTCAGAGTGCTGGTGACAATACTGTTAAGTGCTACTTTAACTAAAAGATGATACCTCAGGATCCTCACTGATCTAACTGCAAAAGACACGAGAAAAGCTGGAAGTTCCAAAATGTTGCCTCCTCTGAAATATCATTTTGAAACAATTATATTTGATAAAATTCAAAACCACTTTACATTATGAAAACAGTCAAAGAAATACAGGAAGCCCAGTAGGATTTCTTTTCTGGACAGTTTGGCAAAAAACTGAAGGCATGGAGATCCTTAATAATCAAATTCTACTTTATCTCTGGGGACTCACCTTTGGCTCCATTCTGTATACAGCAAAGCACAGCTTCCAAGCACATGCTTAAGCTTCTACAGAAGAAAAAGGCTGAGCTCATCGTACTTTGCCAGTGTTGGAACTGCAACAATGCCTCACCTTGCGTTGCTGAAGCTGATGGACAGACTTGCCTGTGCTAGTTACCATTTTAAACCACTGTCTTCCAAGTTCAGCCTCTAATCAAATAATTTACACTAGGCAAATGATCAGTCGATAATCAGATAAGGTATTCAGAATGCTTTAGTGAACCTCAGCCTGCACCCAAAGAGGCAATAGAAAGAGGGAGGGGGAAAGTACTCCAAATTGGTCTTAAGCTACATACTCCTCTGCTGACTTTGACAGACTGAACAAAACAAACTCTCCTAAGTAAGGGAAGGAGATGAGGTTTTGCCCTGAAAATTTGTTACGCATTTATCCAAATGGAGACAAAAAACCCTACCCCAAGAGAGCGGGCCATTGAAGCTCAGTGTGAACAGCTTTTTTTTTTTTTTTTTTTTTTTCCGAAGAGTCCTAGTCCTCTTCCAGAGACTGTTCTGTGCATAAATCTCTTCTGTCCCCTTGATCTTGCATTTTTAGTTTGCAGTGGACATTTTGAAAGAAGCTCAGGAAGAAGCAACTTCAAGGATACCCCTGAGCACACTGCTTAAGAGCATTTTCTGGGGAAGTGAGAGTCAGGTGTAATCGCTGTTCCCTTGCTAGGCCAAAAGAAGGCAAAAAACCCACGTTTCTCATCTCCAGGGTATACTCGTCAATAACTAGATCATGATGAACTGATGGGCAAGACAACAACTTTTTCTGCCCATCTTTTCAACTGAAATCTAAGCTGTCTTTGTCCATGTCTAGAATAGTGTGAATATGTTGAGTGAATCAGGCCCCCTCCCAAAACAACCTGAAGTGTTGACACTTCTCTGTTTACAAGGACATTGCTGTAGGGCTTGGGCAACCAGCAGCTCAACATGCAACGCCTCTGAGCAACGACTGGGACCTTAGCTGGGCAACTCAGCCACCTGGGCCAAGCAACAGGGACTACACTTTAAGGAGCTGCCCCAGAATGCTGTACCTTCATTTGAACAGTAGCACTAAGGAAAACCTGTTCAACAGCAAAACAAAGTTCCTTAGCCAAAAAGAAAGATCTTAGCTCTGCTGAGGCAGTTCTAGCATCTGCAACCCTGGACAATCGATAGTTTGAACTGTCTCAAGTCCAAGTGTCTAAATGACATCTCGGTCTACTTCAGGCACTATCAAAGAGGATGTAGGATGGGTTTCACTGCACAGGACACCCTGCAGTGGCAGATACAGCTCTGATATAGATCTGTTGTATTTCTGGTTACCAGAGCAGTCCAGAGAGAAAGAAAAAGAGAAGGGACACAATTGGGATTAACTAAGTACCCAGAAAAAATATAAAACTTATTATGACAGTCTGTTATTCCAGTAACAGTCTCTTTGATGAAATACTATTCAGGCTACTATTCTTCCACTTGAAACCACCATGAAAAGATTATTTTACCTGTTGAAGAATGACAAACTAATTTTTAAGTCTACTGTACACTGCATTCGGTGTATATGTGGGTATTCAGGAAACATCACGTCTTTCAGTTTGTCAGCAACTTATACACTCACATTTTCAAGTGAAACCTATTTCTGTGCATAGCTTTTCTCACAGAAGTTTTTTGCTTATTACCCATGCACACAAAGGGCAGAACTTGCACACATATATGGATTGATACACAAATTCTATGTGCATGAAGTTCCCAGATAAAATCTGCTGCAGAAGTGGTTTAAAAAGAAAAAGACCCTCCCATTAGTCCTTAACCAATTCATATTATTCCTAATACAGAAATCATACCTGTTCTGAAAAAGCCTTACAACAAAAAATAAATGATTTGTAGTAAAAAAAAAAAATAAATCTGTATGCCTTTCAAGAGGCAAACATGCAATTACAAGTAGTAAAGCATTCCAGAAAATATTTCCGTTAAAAAATGTTATGCTTGCTCACTGGACACACTTGCCAAAGTACAGAGGTTTATATTAATCTCTTGGAGGGGTCTGTTTGGATTGTTTTGTTGATGGTGGCTTGGTTTGATTTGTTTGTTTTACGCAGGTATTTCTAGATGCTGATGCAACACCACCAACAGAGTAACTTCTGCGCTCCCAGATTTTCTAGTTAGACAATAACTGCTGCAGTATTAGCATTCACTTTGATGTTAAAAATACTTTTTAAAATATGTCCCACAGACAATCTTATTTTCTACAAGAAAGGACCAAATTCCATGCACACAGAATAAAGACGTGTCACCATTAGACACCTGAAAAGTGAAACAGTTCTCAATTTGTTCCAGTTAAAAAGCCATGAAGAAACACTTTTAATTCAGCAGATGTTGAAAAAATAAAAGCATTTCCTGCAAAATTACAGTATTAGCTATTTATAAGTAGAAATTGAACTACAGTGTTGTATTTTTCCCTTTAATAGATCACAATAAGTCTGCAAAAATACCAAAACCACGGCGAATCTTAATGAGCAGTCCTTTATATGCAACTTCCATCAGTATCAGAAGTTTAGAATGGAATAAGGACAACAGAACTGGTCAGCCCATCACAAAATAATCACTAAAACCAAAAAAAAAACCAAACCTACATCAGACTTTTGAAGAAACCTGGAAAAAATTAGCATTCGGATGTAACTGGATTTGAAACATGAGTAGTTGCCGAGTTCTCATCTTCTCTGTGCTCTTCTGAAGGGTTTAGCACAAAGTTCTGAACCACAAAACGTCATAAAAATTACTGTGCTTTAAAAGCACAGAATCCACAGCAATTAAAATGTGTGAGGGTCAAAAGACACACGCTGGGTATGCTGTGAAGAGAGTTACATTTTAAAATTGTACATTAACTTCCCTTTAAAACATCATATGCTGCTTAGCAAGAATTCTTAATCAGCATTTCTGAGACTTGAAATCCTGTGTTGTCTTTTAGCAGGGTCAAAAAAGGATCCATTCCACACAAAAAATTTCTGGGAAACATACTGACAAAACCACTTGCTGTAAATTGAGACCATTTCTAATAAAATACTCTCCTTTAAAACAGATTACAAAATACTATTGCAGTTGTTCAAAAAGTTTTTATCTGTAATCTCACACCTCAGCTTCTATATTCATCTTCTCTTCTTGACAACCCTTCAATTCAGCATAACTTTCAGGCAGCCTGGTTTTACTTCTGTGAACCTGTGAAATGAGAAAAGATGAAGCTTCAACATGAAAGCTAAGTGCAATGCCATCTCCTTCAGCCCTCATCAAACATATGGAAATCATGAGTGCAGTCAAGTATATGTGCAATGTGAGTCAGGAAACCAGCATCAGGGGTCTGGAGAGGTGAAGAGCTAGAAAAAGCAGAAACAAAGAGGAAGATTTTTACAAAAAAAAAAAAAAAAAAAAAAAAAGAAAAAGCTGACCAATATTCTTGGGTATATTCACTCTTTTCATGCTTTCCTTTCATTCCCTCTTCTTTCAAAACAGACTTACTTTTTACAGAAGAAAGGGAGAAAGAAGGAAATGGAAGTCTTTGCTACTTCCTTCTCACCTTCACACACTCCTGAAAACAAAAAGCAGCAAACAACTGATGCCAGCCCAGACTTGTTAAATTGCTGTCCCACATAAGCAGCTGAGAGCTAAAGCTCTTTTACTGGAGACCAATAAAACCCAGGATTAACAACTTTTCACTGTAAAGCTAGCAACCCTGAATGGAAATATGTAATTAAACTAGTTTAAAAGTTTAATACATAGCGTTTTCACCTATCTCAGAGTAAAGGATATAATACTTAGCAGGTGTCCCATAAAAAAAATGGTTTCGTATCACTCAAGTGCATTGGATTTATGAAACAGCAGACCTGAAATAGCAGATCTGCCTTAATCATTTAGCAGTTGAGCAGTATTCTAAAACTAACTTCAATTTTCAGTTAGTTAAATGTGGATTAAGGGAAAAAAAAAAAAAGTATCAGTAACAAAAATCTAAACTCACCTGAAGTTGTGGCTTGTGAGGTATCTGATAGCTGCTGGTCTAATGCGAGCAACTCCTCCCTGACTATGGTTTCCTCTTCCCGTGATAACACAGAGATATGGTTTACCACCAGTCTGCTGGTACTCTGTAACAGCAGGGATTGTAACGGTTAAAGTTTTCCCTTGGCATAGACTTGGCACTCAGTATAACCTTTCCATCCATTCTTTTGTAAACTCTCATTAGTGATTCAGAACTTTGCTTTCCTGTGCTGGCTACGCATCTTTTGCATCTTTTACACAAACATAACCATTTTCCTCCTCTTCTGAAAAAGATAGTCTGAAAAAATATAGACAAGCTTTTTGAATCTAGATCTCTTCAAACATGCATGTTGTGATCACCACAAAATCCTTCTAATTGCACAGCAGCTTTACTGTTTCTATCTTAAAGGACTTTTTCAATCTAGGAAATTCTGTAATCACCTAATCTTCACTTGGAATTTATATCCTGTGATGTTAATTACAATTACAAAATTGAAAGAGGTGGGTGTAATTTAGTTGATTTGTAATTGATACCTCTTCTCTCTATTGTTTCACATTTTATCTTAAATTAATGTGAATAAAGAAATAATATTTTATTGGATAAAGAAAGGAAGAAGGAAAATGCAAATCCAGACAGTTTTTGACATTTTCAGTCACTTATTTGGGCTAACTTCTGCTACGTTGGAGATTGTGAATCAACACATCACATGAGCCATATTAGTGCATCTAGCCCTGGTAATAACTTGTTCTTCTCCCAGAGATCACAGACACCTAAATTGATGAAGGGTCTGAAAGTGGAAAAAATATAAATTAAACTGGATTCTCACAAGAAGTCAAGATTTGCTAATTCAAGGTTATCAGCTCATATCTCTTGCTCTCCTGCTTAACTTTATTAGGGCTTTGGTATTAGTTTACTGTTAATTCTGCCAGGACTAAGCGCCCAGTATATATCCCTTCCCCATATATACACACTGAAATAATTTTTTATTTTTTTTTTTAGGTGAATGGACTGAACAGAGAGCCCTTATCATCATTACAAAACTCCCGATTCAAGTTCATCTCAGAAAATTTAGCTCTAAAATCATTAAGTTACATCTTAAAGTATATAAACATCATTTTAGGAATGGCACAAGATAATGCAATTTAATTATCTCTGATGTATATTGAAAGAAAAGGATTATCTAAGGCCCAACTGAACATTTTTATTTATACTGCGTGGAGCAGATGTTTAAAAAATTAGGTTTGGGCAGTGGCACCTTGCATAAGAAGTATTTCTTATAAAAGCATTCCCAGTGTGCTTAAATTTATTGGGTAAACTAACAATGTAGAAAATCTATCTTTTTACAGCAAGGACTCTCATCAAGCACTCACACACTCCACTGGGAGTAAAAACAAGTCCTCCAGCTGAAATGCACAAAATGACACTTATGAAAGCAGCAGTCTTCTGATCTCAAGAGATCCTGCTGACAAATCAGTATAGAAGTTACTGAAAGATAACTCAAATCACACACTTTCATGTAAAAGTTGAAGACAGTATTGTCACTGTGGTTAGAATTCCAACATAATGATTTTTCTTTAAAGATTAAAAAAGCAATATAGTTCTGAAAAAGCAATGTAAAGACAACACAAATGTTTGCAGTACTACATTTGTTGAAAAGTCCAGGAAGGATAGATCAAGTCTTCCATAAATACAGTATAAGAACAATACAAAAGGAAAGGAAAATTTGCAAAAGATGCACAGAGGGAACAAAACAGAGAGCAAAAAGAACCATTGCCATGTCAAAAGAAAAATCAATTCCATGCGGGAACTCTGAAAATAATAAAAAAGCCAGTTGTTTTTACATGGTCTTAGATTACATTAATTCCCTCTAATATTACCATATATCATGATTTCTTAGTAGAAAATGAAGCAAATAACTTCTAGGGAGCAGGAATTATTATCTTATTCCTACCTTCACTTTTTTCCTGCAGCACCCTGGACATCTGATTCACAGCTTCATCCACGTGGAGACCGTGGAGATCCAACACATTCATAGGCAGCAAGGCAGTGTTTACTTTCTCAAAGATCCGCACAGCAGCAGCATGGTTGGCTTCTTTCATCTTCTGCTCATGAAGACGACCCTTTATTCATAAGCACAGCAATTGTTATACGCCGAGACATAATCTAAGCTCCACGGTGCTCGTTGGGTTCAAAATTACAGTACAGGCAGGGTGCTTTGAGCTCTCAGTTTGAAGCAGTAAAATGTACAGTCACAACAGAACTTCCCAAAGAGGATCAATGAGACCGACTCACAAAGTTTTCATGAAATGTGTTCTTAGGAAACTACTCAAAGCTGGCACAAAGAAGAAACTGTAACAAAAGCCTTACAAGACAAGACAACAAAAAAAACCAAACACACAAAAAAAAGCAACAGCCAGAAAAGGCACAAAACCCAAAATCATAAGGTTTTTACATAAACTAAAAAGTTACGCTCCATGCCAATTTTCAGATTTATTATCCTAAGAATAGATTTTTACTTTCTGCCAGTATTTTGCTAAAAAATTAATGAAACATTAGAAGAGAAACCACTCCACAGTTCAGGAAAAACCTGCTGAGTGTTATAGTTGAGGTTAATTCTGAACACATCCCCTAGAAATCAGACAAACCAAGGGCAAACACCTTTTCTTTTTTTTTAATAGTTGCCTATTATCTCTCCCAATATTTTTGAGATATTTTATGATTGACAAGGTCAATACAGTCCTTATTGGAATTAGGGGCAAGAAGCAGTACAGGGTTATGCACATTATACAGTGATCAAATACCAACTATTTAACATGAACCTTGTAGAGATAATACATGCGAGACTGAAACAATAAATTCAAGATCTTCAAAGATCTGTAGGCATAGTCTGAAAACGAATAGAAGAGTTAACTCCAGGTATTGGACTGACAAGGGCTCAAAAGAACAGAAGTGACAATCTCTCTAAAACTTTGTTAAAATGGATCATCTGGAGCATATCAGTGTCAGACCCAAGACATCAGCCCCATAACTCTCACTTGCAGATGATCCCCAAGACAGGCTAAAGCCACCAAGAATAAAGTATTTTTCATGACTAAAGGTATCTCAGTTTGCTTTTCTACTGCCTACAAGAAAAAATATAATAATTTTCCAGATTGTACTTGTTGTTATGGCTCAGAACAAGACAGCACTTGAAATAACATTTCTATTTAAAAACCTGTAGACCTTTGTTTAGCATCTCTTGAAACCTCAAAAAAAATATAAACCAAGACCATAAAGAGTTCACTATAAAGACTAATAATCAGTATTTCCTACATGCATAGTAACAAACTAAACATTTAGAGTGATACATTATACCAACTTCATTAAACCTTTTTTGTTTTTTTAGATAAGCAAATTAAAATTATTCATTATTACATTTTTGTTCTATTATAATGCAATCCGTAGTTTAGAATTAGATACTTCTATAAATTAAATTCTTAACAAATTTTTATTAGACCAGGTAAAAGCGACAGCCTTTGAAGATATTTGCAACAGAACTTATAAGAGTGGTCTGAATGAAGCATGAATGGAAGGGTCTTCTGGGAATGCACCAAGAACCAGGAACAGTATAAGAACAGTTCCAAGAATAGGAGATACTTATAATCAAAAATATGATTTGCAGTAATCTAACAGGTTCTCTACTGAGAAATGTGCTTGAATGAAGACAAGAGATCCTGTGCTCCAAGGCCAGAGCACACAAGACTGATCCTCAGCAGATCTATACTCCCAGAACCAGATGAATGGCAAAACTCATGGCATATCATGCCTGGTTTATCCCAACGCAAGACAGATTGTAACTGTAATGACAGTCAGAGCCAGGAAGCAAAGACAGAAGACATCAACCTTCCCCAAGGTTTATGGAGGATGAAGAAAGCAAGATACTGAGGCAAAATATCACATCTTAGTACCTGTCTGTTTCCTAAAAAGTACAAAAGACAGGTCTACATTTCAACACCAATTAAAAGGAATGCAAAGGGCATATGGAAGACTTGTAAACTATATTTGTTGCAGTTCACATCACATGAGTGAAACTGGCCAGACCACACAGACACTAATCTTGGTGCTTATTAAGTATGCGGATGTGAGAGAGAGATCTATGAGTAAACAAGTGAGGGTGTCTAAGCACTAAATACCATCTTTCATGACATCTCACACTGAAATTTGACTTCCTGTACCAGTATCATTAATAGTGACAGGGATTTTACTTGTAAGGTGATTCTCAGTATAACACACAGGGAAGAGTAATTGGGCAAAATTATCAGCTTTACTAGACACAGTGTTTTTCTTATTGCTTCAGTATTTAAATACCTCTAAATTCAGGGAAAAAAAAGCACAATATTCACTTTACCTGATGTGCATAAAATGCTGCCACAGACTTCATACCCATGCGATAGGCCTCCCCAGCCTTTTTCAAACATTCCTGTCTCTTTTGCTGGTGACAAAAAGCTTCTGCTCTGAAATCATCATATTGCGGATACTCAAATTCTTGAAATATTTCACGCAAAGAATCATCCTCTTCCTTACTTTTTTTTGCCTGTAGAAATTTGCAATGTTGAAGCCAAGTATACATTGTGAGGTGTTTCATTAGCATAGCTTTGAATATGTTTTTAACTACTATTTAAAAAAAAAAATAAAAATACCTTCTTCTCCCGGTTCTTTGCAGCACTGTAGGAAGGAACAATTTCATTTTGCTGAACATTTTCCTGAGCTATAACTGTTTTTACAGGATCTGCCTCCAGAACACAGTTCAGAAACTGTTCCGTTTGTTCTAAAGAATAGCTGTAAAGGATAAGTAAAACCTGTGACTTTAAAAATATATTAACAGCAGCTCCATTTATTAAAATGCATATTATAACCTTGATATTGTTACAGCAATAAATGACAATAATAAAGCACTGGAACAGAATTTTCCACCTTGTTACAGAAAGGAGTGCAGACTCACTGCACTGCATTACTGGCATCAACACCCATGCAGTCTTGGTTGATTGCAACATAATTGAGGGGCACTTGAGCATTAAAAGGACAATGAAATACTAAACTGCATCCTACCTTAATCAAACAGACATTAATTTAGAAGTGAACACTGCTTTTTGAGCTGGGTAAGTTATTTCATCTTAAATCTTCTCTGGTCGGGGTTACATAGTACAAAGTAGTTTAAAACTAGCTCAGTTTTCCCATACCCTTAGGCAGGGAAATCCTTGTATTTCCAGACAAGCTTTGTTATTAAATTTAATGAAATAATAATAGGACATCAGTTGCCATCAGATTTCTAATAAGCCCTCTTTCCTATTTACTCTTCTTGCTGTTCAATAAGCGGACAAAAGGAAAGCTGATCAAAAGTAAAGATAGATTTTGGGAAAAGCAAAACTATGAAGAGAATTCAGAATGTTGAAAATAAGAGAAGGTGAAATGTTTGAGCTATAGAGATGAAGGAAGGACATACTTTAAACATCCCACAAGGAAAGGCTTTGATGACAATGTGGACAAGCAGGAATATTGACAAGTAGGAACACAAACCCATACATAGAGACAAGACATTCACCTGACCAAGGATTTAAAAACAAGTTTCTCTTGCAAATAAGTTCCGTTCTCAGGAACTTGGATTTAAGAAGGTAGCCATATGCCCCAGAAATATAATGCAGAAAAAATAAAGAGAATGCAGCAGGAAGACATGGCTCATTCCTTCAGAACTGCTATAGTTAAGTATTCACAGCTAACACCAGGCGATGGTAGTTTTCCTCTTGGGCAGATGCTGTTATCTGTGAAACCACTATTACCACCCCACTGACTTCTCCCACTTGATTGAAACCTTAGCTCCACCCAAAAAAAAAAAAAAAAGGGGGGGGCGGGCGCAATTC
>JANHFX010020493.1:32878-57825 GCA_027560015.1 Chloroceryle amazona | reverse complement strand
AAAAGTCAAACAGAACACAAGCAAGAAATAATAATTATTTGAATCTCTGCCCTTTTTATGTGTTTTGTTTTGAAGTACTTCTCAAAGGGATTAGGTTTTCCAAGGAAAATTGACCCTCAAGAGGGACTGAAGTACTTCATTTCCCAAACTGGTATTGAGCTCTACTTCAGACTATCATAAATCCAACATCTTATGTAAGAATAGGTACCAAACCAGGTAAAATGAATTTTGAACGTTCAAGTTCTCCTTGGTGTATCATACTGAAGATGTCTGTGTATGGACATGTTCTGTCTATACAACTTAGGAAAGTTTTTTATAAAGTAAAGCAGTTATCACAAGCCAGTCAATGATCTGTGAAGCCAAAGGGCAATTAAGAAAAGCTCTTAAATCTTGTTATTTCCCCTCATGCACCTGAGCCTCCTCTCTTTCCAGTACCACATATTCCAAACACTCTGTCCTCTGCAGAAGCCCTGGTCCCCTCCACCTCAGCCCTTTATTATTTTGTTATTATTTATTTTATTCATTCTCTGGTATATTTAGAGCTATAACTTTCTTTTATTCCATTCTATTTCTGAAAAGTGATTTTAATCTCCAGTATTTGAATAGCAACTCAGTATCAGATAAGCTCTTGAAAAGAATCTATAGCGTTTAATAGACCATTCTGTCTCCCAGTCAATAGAATTTCTTCTTTAAAACCTCAGGGAAGCAACTTTTGTGTCTGCGTTTGGTGAGGTATTTGCTAATGTATTGCCAAGTAAGAATTATATTGACAGGAGAATTCATCTGACTTATTTGCGTGTTAGTCTTCATGAGATCGCAACAAAAAAGATATCAGGAGGTAATTAAATAAAACACTGTTTAAAAATACCTAATATGAATCTATCAAAATAATTATATTGCAAGTATTTGAAGAACCACCAAAGTTTCTCTCATTGACATGAAATGAAAGTTAGATAAAGAGACTCAACATTTCATTTAGCATACTTTCCTATCTTTAGGGTTTGAATGTTTTAGAGAAAGCATATGCTGAAGAGCTATTTAAAGTAAAAGCTGGATTTCTTTAAGCAGGAAAAAGTCAGAAGAGAGGTCACAAAGATCAATCTTTACGACATAGCTTATATTGGTTTTAAAACATCCCTGACATTTCTTTCTGCTAAAAACACCCTAACGTATTTTTCTTGTAGTCAATTTTTTCCTAGCCAAGTGATATTTGTTTTCTTAAGTTGGAACCTTCAGCCATTCCCATGCCAGCTCCTTATCTATTTAAGCAAGGATGTCCATTCCTGGGAGGTGGCTGCTGCATGTTTGCCCTTTGAGAAAGCAGTTCATGGCTGATGCCTTTCCACGGGAGCTCCTTCCAGCTAGGCTGTGATGCGCAGCACCCTGGCAGGCAAGTAACAACCAGGAGGAGGTGGGAGAAAAGTTTGTAACTCCTACAGACAAAGCAATTGTTAGTGTGTACTGAGCACAACTGTAGGAACCTGGTAATGTATCTAAATCACAATTTTGCCTGTTTAAGCAGCATTTTATATAATAGCAGATTTGAAAACACAAAAAGTCTTGGATGAGGAGGCTGGTGCAGAAAGTAAGGAAACAGCAAAGAGGCACACTGGCTGGGGTTGAAGGGATACTAACCATAAGGTATCCCAGCAGCCAAGGTCTAGTGAAAGAAATTAACAGCATGATCAGCTCATTAGAAGCTCTAGGAGCAATTATCTCTAGTCACTGTAGAAGACAATTCTGGAGAGGATTTAGGTGCTTGTATCCTCTGTATTTGTAAGTAACTGAAAGGAAGGGGAGACAAGCACTGGTCAGAATCAAAGGCAACCCTCAGAAGAGGGTGATGCAGATGCAAGGCTGACCAGAGCTCAAAACTCTGGGCACATGTTGGGTATTCCCAAGGGCAACAGAACAAGTTATTTCACAGGCCTTCTGCTAATAAGCCTGATTTCTTATGGAGCTCTTGAATTGTTTCTTTTCTATTCTTGTAACTGGGAAGCTGATCTGAATTCTCATGTATAAGGACACAACGTTTTTGTTTGGTTGGGTTTTTGGTTGATAGACCTGTATATGATGTGGACCAAGTAGATTCAGGTGAAATCAAGAACACTCCATCTTTCTGTCAGCAGTGGGATCCGATAAAACAGCATAGCTGGGAACTCCTCAGTAACCTGTATTCTTCCATGCACACAGGGCACCTAGAGAGGAGCACGGTCTTTGCAATGTAAAAGCATTGGATTTGAAGCCCAAGTTTTTTGAAGAAGGATTTCCTGCAACAGCTATAAACCAGGATAACACTACAATATCTCTTAAAGATTTCTGTTAAAATATTACTTGCAATGACTTATATTTCCCAAACCATGCTGATAAAAACACAGGTGGTAAAGCAAACTAGCAGGTAGGAGGGCTAAAGAAACTCAACAGGTATCCTAAGGGTAAGAACGTAGCTCTTTTTGACTCTCAAGGTTTGACTGTGGATGAGAGAAAACAGAAATCTCCTGTAACTCCTTTTGTTGGCTTCTCATTTAATAAAATAAGTGTGGAAAAACAAAAATATAAGTAAAGAGTTTGTAATCTCCAGGCATATATGAAGGCTGTTGTTACTGGTTATTAATGTGCAAACGAGTTTATAATGATTCATCACCTAAATAAGATTTGTCAAGAAGAATTTATATCAAACCAATTTAATTACTTTCTATAATGGGGTAGCAGACTTCGCAGAGAGGAGGGGAGGAAGCTCTAGATACCGCATACGACTTCACTTTTGTAAAGATTTTCGTGATAGCTAGTGACTGTGTGGATGAAAAACTGATTGGAAAGCAATATTCAGAAAGATGCTATCCAGAATTCATTGTCAAAGAATAACCAGAGTTCAGCAGGAGTCTCTCCTGAATACAGTTTTGCCCAGTAATTTCCATAATAACTGAGCTGATAAGACAGTTTGTACTTAAGAAGTCTGCAGGGCACACTGCTTTAGGCAATGCTGAAGGCACATTTGAAGGCAGGATTGGACTTCTGAATTGCCATGACCAATTGGGAAAACAACCTAGGAAGACTGAGATTATATTTAGTGGGGCAAGCTAACTTGCCAATCACAATGACAGGACAAAGAGCCCCTTGCAGGACTGCTTTTCTGCTAAATGAGATCTGCTGGTGGCTGTGGGATGAACACAGAGCCATTGGCAATGTCAGTCCGTGGCAAAAAAAACAAATACACAAAACAACACAAGGTAATTCGGCGTTGTTTAAATAGAAAGATCTGGAAAAACATGTAGAATAAGCCCTCTGCTCTATTCAGCTTTGATTTTGGCTTCAATCAACATTGTCTAATCCATCCCTGGAGGTTTTTCTTGACATCAGTTTAGGCAAACATTGGTTTGAACTGGTGTAAGTGCAGGTGATCCTGTCTGGGACAGAGGAATGAAGTAGATGATCTGAAGTCACTTCAAAATGCCCTACTTTTCCACTATTTCACTGAAAGAATAAAACACGACAATATTAACCACTCAGTGCTGCAGCTCCCTTTGCTGAACTTTCCTTTTTCACATACTCATCTCCCATCCTTCTAGGAAACTCAAGGGAAGTGAGATGCTTTCTTCTGTCTGCTTCCTTCCTTTGGTGGCTTGCTGTCTTGTCTTGATCTTCCCCTGCTGTGGCCTTCACAGACAGCTGCCCTGTTTAGAACAAATCTACATCCTTGGGAAAGCCTGGTGCAAAATGAAGAGCAACCTGGCAGCAAATGTCAGTATGCATCTTCCATAGGAATTGATCAGGTGCTGCATGCATGGCTTTTTTTTTCTTTTTTTCTTCATTCTCTGACATTTTACAAGCTCTAACCAACCTGTTCAACACCTGGACAGTCTCAGAGAAGAAACTGTCGGTGTATTTACCTTTTTCTTTCAAGCTATGATATGCCTAAGAGTTAACACTTGCAAACCTTGCTGCACTCCTAAGAGCTGAAGTGGCTTCAAGGTGGACCTTCCTTTTCACCCTTTGCAGTCATGCTACCTCTTGCTGTTCTCCCTGCAGGGCTGTCTACAGAAATCCTTACCCATCAAGTTTTCCGAAGTTGTTCTCTGGAGCTGGCTACTCATATTCATGGTTAAATGGTTACAAACATGTACCTGACTGCAGGAGGGGTTCAGCTCTCCTTTGGGCAGCCCAGTCTGAAAGCTGGCACTCTGCGTCAGTGCTAGAATTGAAATGCTTTGGTTTCTTCCTATTCAGAAGGACAAATCCCATAATTTTGCAAGAATTGTCTTGACACCAGCTAAAAGATCTGCAGAGCTTTCCTGCACAGCTTTCCTTCCCATCAACTGTATTTTTATGACCCTCCTGCTCAAAAAGCTCTGAATGCCATTTGTCCCAGATTGGGAACATTTGGGGAACAGTGAAATGTGGTTGGTAAATACATAGAAAAAGAGATCTCTGCTACCCAGGAAGAAAGTTCCAGCCTAGCTGCTTTAGCTAACAGGTATGCAATGCTCATTTTTGCTCCTGCTAATGAATTGTGGAGATCCAAAACGCTGCAGAATCAGGGTTAAACTGAGGCTGCCAACAGGAGCAGTAAGGAGTGTAAAGAATAAAATGTTCAATCCATTGCCGTACATTTACAACCAGTTTGGATGCTTTTATCATAACCTGAAGATGTAAGAAAAAAATATTCTTGCCTATCAAATTATTTCACCTACTTTCAGAGAGAAACCTGGAGCATTGCAATGTTTTTTTGTTATTTCTGTATATTATTTTGGTATATTTTTCCACAGTGTGTAATGCTGTTCCTGTGCATTCTTCCATTTATCCCATAATATTAAAAAGTATCATTTCAATCTTGGCAAGCAGATCAGTGTGGACATTATCATCATCTTGCTAAACAGATATTTCTGCAAGAGTTGAAATATGGGTGTTTTATCCAGCAGAAAAGCTGGCATCCAGCCTAAGAGTCTTCCTTGCTTGACCTACCCTGGAGCTTCTGGCTACTGGAGGGACTGATACCACCAGAGCAAAGCTTTTGGGATGCAGCTGAGACCAAAAGATGGTAACTCCCAAGTTTTTATTCCTTCCTAGAAGATGAATTAGCTCATCAGGCTGCAGGTTTTCCAGGTTAAATCACAGCTGCTACGAGGATTGCCTTCTGACAGGAATTTCTGTGTTTCAAACCTGTATCAATAAACCAGATAGAAAGCAGAGGAGGTGATCCAGAAAGTTATAACAATGGCTCAGTGTTTGAAGCAGCTGTTCAAAGGAACGAGTCAAAATACTTCTATGGGATATTTGTTTGTCTGGAGCCAGAAAAGAATGAGATTAATCACAGTTTGGGGTTTTTTTTTTCAATGTAACAATGTTCATGACTACAAATGACAGAAATTGCTGTAAAGCTTCATTTTCCTAAGCAACTTCTAGGGCAAACCAAATGTTTAAGAAAGCAACAATAAAAATGTATTAATATGATGTTATTGTTTGTGAAGGAAGGGACATTACCCTTTTCTATATTCTGTAAAATCTCACAAATTATTGTGATTTACTTATTTTCCAATGACTGGGAATTCCTCTCTCCTGTCTGTCTATATCTCTAGTCTGTAAACTTGAGACCACAGGTGCAAAACCTCTGAAGAACTTGCAGATCTGCAGATAAAGAGGGCTACATGAATTCCAAGTGTCATTTTTACAGCCTGTGACAACTTGATGGTCTCTAAGGGCCTCCCACTGGCCAAACAACAGAACTACATTGGTACCCTCTTAAAATAAGGCTCCCTTCACTTTGGAGTTAGATGGGTGAGGGTTTTGACCACTCTTGCCAGATGAGAAAGGCCAGGGCATGGGTAGGTCCCCAAGATGATCTGGAAGAGAGATTCTCGTGGGATTAGGTGAAAGTAAGAATAAACTTCCAGCTAGAAAACCATTTTCAATGGGTATTTAACCTCATTCTCCACAGAGTTCCCCAGGGATGGGTTAGCTAGTCGTGCTGTATGTTATTTTTCAAATAAGTAATGATTTAGTGCATAGACAAAGAATTTTATTTTAAAGTACCTGCAACACTTGGGGTGGGAGGGGACAGAGATGCAGTGGAAGTAGATCAGAAACCAGAAGGAACAAAAGGGTAGAATAGAAGCTGGGACCCGAAGTTGTATTTAGTCTGTTCCTCAAGCTTTCTCCTCTAGGACTAGAAATTATCTGCAATGCAGATTAAAGCTTTAAGACACTGAGTTTCCTAAATATGGTCCTGCTTCACATAGACAAAGAAATCAGAATGGCAGCTCTCCTCAGCCATCTGGCAGAGTTCAAATCTGGATCCAGTTACATCAGTCTGCCAGATGTCCTAGACACATTTTTATGCTTTTCATGCTGTTGTTATACCCCTTTGTTCTGTTTCCTTTCCAGCATTAATCTTCTTAACTTGGTTGTCTCATCTTTCTCCTGCCTGTGAGGAGGAACTTACCTGTAGCAGTTAGCTCGAGTGAGTATCCTTGTACCAGTCTACATGATGCAATACATCAATGCTATATGCCTGCATTGTGAGGTCCACACATTTCTAAGTTGCCCTGTGGCTGGCCTGAACACTTCTGATAATCATCAGTATTCAAGCAGTGAACAAATCCAGCCTGCCTTTGGAAAAAGTGACATTTCAAATACCTTCTTAGGAAGACACTGGAGCATCCTTACCTGCCTAGTATCAGCATCATGATGCTGCTGCAGTGGCTGGAGCTCTGGCCTGAATGCTCCATCAGGAACAGGCTGCAGCCAGTATTTTTCCCCAGGTGATGCAGAGCTCTCCCTGTTAAGTGGAGAAATATCCAGTTTGGCCTCAAACCTTGGCTGTCCTGAGAACCAATGACACAACTCACCGAAGAAGACTGAGATCTTGTAAGCATAGCTAACAAAGTAATAATTTTGCAGCTAAGAATATGGCTAAGGCTTTACCCACATAGTCATTTTATCCCCCATCTGAGCCCAAGGCTGTTGAGCTTTAGCTGCCTGTGTCAACTGCTGCCACTCAGTCTGGAGCCACAGTGCTTCCAGTCTCATGCTTTGGGTCACCTTGCTGCACACAGCATGGGTGGAATGGGGACAGCTTGCTGTTCTCTGCTGAATAACAGCTCCCAGAATCACTTACCTGCAGCGCTAAGCCTGGAAGAAGTCCCACTCTGTTTTGAGTAAGGCAAGCTGGCAAGTGCTGGCCGCTCTCAAGGTGCACTGCAGGTTGTTCTTGGTGGGATCTCATCTGTCTGTTGCTATCTTCTGAGTGATGCCCAAGGGCTGACAGCACTATCATGGATATAGCAGTGATGAAAGCAGTGAATCTGGCCAAATATAGGGTAAACCTAGCATAGCAGAGCCACAGCCAGAAAAAGATCATTCCATTTCTTAGGTTTTGATACCTCAAAATTTGCCTCTCCTAATTAGAAATACAGTTGCAATGTTTCTCTGCAAAGAGAAAGTCCTGACAGCCTACCCCTGAGGCACTCTCTGCTGAGCTGTATTTGTTCTTGAGCACCACAGGTACCAAAGAGCAAATAAAAACATCAGATGCCTGCGGGCCCTGGGAGAAGGCAGTGGCCTGGATCCTGCCCCAGGGCTGGTGAGCACTGACCCTTGTCTTCCTCTATCCGACTGCCTCCAAAGATGAGGATACAGCACCTCTTCCAATGAACTGGTTTGCTGTGTGTAGAAGACACACATGCTGCTAGCATTAATCTTTCAGTCCTCTCACTGCCAGTCTAGCTTGAAGGAACTATTACAGTCTATAAAGTTTAAAGGAAAAGCTGAGTTCCCATAAAATAGATTGAAACAAAAATCACTCAGAGCATCTTTTCCACAGCAGCTACGCAAGACTAGACACAAAACAGGAGTCATAAATGGAACTGGGGCTGTAGCTAAGAAACAAATCTGCAAGAGAAGATACCAAAAAAAAGAAGTCACAGGGTGCCAGGGGTTGGAAGGGACCTTGGAGATCTTCGAGTCCAACCCCCTGGATCCATTCCAGTGCTCTGTGACCCTGACAGTAAAGAAGTTCCTCCTCATGTTAAGGTGAAACCTCTTGTGCTCCAGCTTTCATCCATTCCCCCTCGCCCTATCACAGGGCACGAGTGAGAAGGGGCTAAGTCCAGTTCCAGTTTTTTGCTTTTGGCACAGAGCAGGAGAAGTGGGAAGGGACGCGTGTGATAAAGTTTGAGTTGTGAATGAAGTTACTTGGCAGCTGCTTTGCTTCTCTAGGAAGAGGGGTGTATGGAAACTGCTGATCATGATGAATGCTGGAGAAAAGCCTTTGTGAAATCTGTTATGTATTTTCCAACTTGGACTTCAAATTAGAGCAGGACTAATAAGTCATTGCAGATAATTTGCTCAATGATTTCACTACTTCCCCTGCTCACAAATCATTTGCAAGCAGATTGTGAGTCTCCCTGTTTCTATCCCTCCACTAATTTCTTTAAGTACCCCAGGGCAGCCAGTTGCAGATGGGAGTACCACAGGCAAAACCAGAACTCAGGTAAAGGTAAGAGCATCAACAAATCCCCGGTACTTTAAGGAGGCTCACCTGCATCACATGGCAGGAAAGCTTGTGGCAGAAGATTCTAAAGTAAGATGTTGAACAGATCACTTACATGGAATGTGGGGGGAAGCACACGTGCAGCTGGCACTCAGGGGCAGCAAGCATTCAAATCAGAATGTGACGGAGGCTAGCTAGGCTCACTTCAGCATGGGATAGTTCTGCTCTCAGGGTAAATCACTTACTGGTTTATAATCAGATGAATGTTTCAGCTCAGGATGAAGTCAGTCCCCTTTGGTCAGTCATATGAGGCTCTGCAATTGCACTTGCACAGTCTGTGTGCACAGTCAGTTGTGGGGAGCAGCAAGGCTTTGCTCTGAGTTGCCTTTGTTGCCTGCACAAGGCTGCTGCCTAAATTCTCTGTGTTAAAAACGAATGTGTATCTTTATGCTGGTGTCAAACAGCACGAATCCTTATGAAATTCTGCAAACAGAGGTGTTAGAAGAGAAAAACAACGCAAGACGTCCTCTGGCAGATCAAGCCTCTCACTAGACCTCTTGTAATGCCAACCTGGCTGCACCTCTGAGGCACAGCAAGTAGGATACTGCTGTCAACATCATCACTCCCTCCCAGATTGCCACCAAAGAGCAAGGAGGAGACCCTGTCTCACAGCAGATGCCACTGAAATTGCCTGTCTGGTGGAAGTGCTTCTGCAGTGGCTGGCTGGGTTTCTGGAAGACTGCATTGCAGGACTGAGAGCCCAGTACACTGCTTTGTCATTTTGAACCACAGTGTTGTGAACAGTCTGTTGTTAAACAAAGTGGAGCTGATTATTAGTTTTCTTTTTAGCATCTTAAACAGAACTTGTAGAAAACATTCGAGCAATGTTTTGTTCAGCATTTTATAGACTCGTGATAAGTTTAAGGACTATGACATGAGTTTCTTTTTTAAAACAAAAGCCATGTTATCACTCTAACAGTACCAGCTTGTATATGGCTGAGACATAGGCAGCACTGAAAAAATGCATGTCCTGTAAGGAAAGAATCTAATTTTGCAGTAGGACACTTTTTGCTTCAGCTTCCCCAGTGCTATGAATGAATGCTTGTATAAAACTCCCTTCTGTTCACTTCGAGTTGTACCAGGCTCTAGTCTCTCATTTTGAAAACAGGCAAAGGAAAACAACTTCTTCCTCTTAAATTCAGCTGCTGATTTCAATTATTTTAACAGCTCTACAAATTGAGTCTCTGAAGTTTCTTTGTGAAGGATGAAGAGGTGTTCCCATGTGTGATTCTTCCTTAATCAGTGGTGAGATTTGTTCATTCTAAACTTATTCCTTCTGTCCTGAGTCTAGGATAAATTTCAAACTCTTAGTGCCCATCTGGGGAAAAGAGAATAACTCTTTCCATAACAAAGTTATTTTTGTTTCTAGTCATGTTTGTAGTGGGATAGAAAATGGTGCTGCTGTTTGCTACTGAGAGCACTCGAAGCCATCCTCCATAATAAAGCACAGGGATAATTCACCACCATTGTTGTTCGGCCAGAGAGCCAGCCCCTGCTGTCTGTTAACACAGAGGTATGCCTGCATGGGTACGTTTTAAACCCCAAAATCATTCCTATAAACACAGAACAAAACGGTTGCCACATGAGCCTACTCCCGTGTTAATTGGATTATCATATTAAACCCACACAGAGAGAGCATTTGAAACAGAGATCACAAAGATGACTTTTTTTTTTTTTCCACTGACTCATTCTATCCCAGATTAGCTGTTAATGTGGCTAATTGGCCAGCCTGCAATCCACTGCCATCCAGGCAGGGTGGGTGGAAAGGGCATACTGGTGCTGCTTATGGAAAATAAAAAATAACCAAAACCACTCCTCACATTGCAGCCATAGTTCTATATTTCAATTATCTGTTCCAGTAACAGGATAAAGGATTATTGTTTGCATTCAGTAACAAACCAGAAACTGGGAACTTAATGTTCCCATCTAGCAGACAGTTCTTCTGACTGGTAGAGCTACTGACAGTAGCTATAAAACCATTATAAAATACAGAATGATTTAAAAGATGCAGCTTTCATCTTCCTCAACATTGTTCAAAATAGCTTTAGTTAAATGTAATATTCCAAACAGGAGGAGGTCAAACTTTATGCACAAAGGTCCACTACTAAAGAAGCCTTTTTTCAATACCTAGAATTTAACATTTCTTCTTTAGTTTTCTAATAAGTCTGCTACAGATGCCTGCTTTTTCAAAGTCCAATCAGAAATAGATTTAACTAAATTATATGTGAAACATAATAAATTAACTTTAGGTAGTTAACTCAACAAAATTAAAATAATATAATAAAATTATAGGTTTATTTATAACATACCTGAAGGTATGCTGGAAATTCAGAAGATGAATACATTGAAGTGTTTTGCTAAAAGAACAATATTGTGAGTAAGGACACAGGGATCCCTTAAACCTCATTTTTAAATGCATTTGAGGTGTAATAACTCTCTTGAAATTCCTATTTTCATGTTTTCATCTTAGATGCCCAAAATTCTTTATCAGTCAGGCTTTTAAAAGCAGATACTCCCCCAGATTTCAGTGAGAGTTGTGACACTTGCTTTTCCCCGGGGCAGAGCTGGGCTGAGCGAGGCTGATGCAAAGCCAGAGACCCAGTTCCATTAAAGGCCAGTAGCTGGCACACATGCAGCCAAGGGAGAAAGGGTGAGAGATCACCAGCTAATTGTCTCCTAGCTAGAGAAATAATTTATAACCTCTATGAAGAGGCTGCAAAACCAACCACAAAACTAACACCTCTGTTATCACCACCTTTTTCTAATTACTACTAGGAATTTTCACTCCTAGACCTGTCTTTCAAAATTACTTACAAGTTTCCCTGGAATATCAGGGTTGAGAGATCAGAGATGAAGTGGCTGCATTGCAAGGAATGTGCCCATGGGTTATGGGATTGTCTCCCTGTATTGAATGTTGTGGTTGCAGGTTCCAGTCCTGGCCCATGGGATGGCTGAGTCTCCCCTGTGTCGTGACCACTCAGCCTGCAGAGCATAGTCCCCCGAGCTGGGACGTGCCCGTGTGAGGTCTGTGGGAGGTGGGATGCTTTCTGCCATGGCAGTGGAAGTGATGGCAAGCCCCAGTGTAGGCACAGCCTTGCTACAGCCAGCACAGTGCAATCCACAGGGAGATGCAGACTCTTCCTGAAAGGGAGCACAGCTGCTTTGTTGGTCTGTTTGACAGCTAAGATATGTGAGTCAGGAAAGATTCCCTGTTAAACCAAGTACTGAGCACAAGCAGCTCATTGCTGGCATTAACCTCCTTCTCTGTCAGTTGCCCTTGTCTGCAAGGTGGCATAGCAGAAATAAAATTTAAAAAAAAAAGAAAAAAAAGAAAATAAAAAAGCAGGAGGCACAAAATCAGTAGCAGAAAGGGGCTTACAAGGTCTCGTTTCCTTGGTTTTAGAAGCCTTGCTAGAGATCAAAGTTCTAAAAGACCCCCACTGCACAATTCTGGGTGGAAATGAGGGATCTCAGAGGATCTGCTCTTTCTGCCATTGCTGTTACTGGATTCCCATGGCTTATTTTTATTTCAAAGTGGAGTTTCTAGGGTCTGGAGCAGCTCAGGAACTTCAGAGGAAGCCAAATAAAACCAGGTGAAGGAGTGGTGGCAGTAATGATTTTTCAGCAGGGACAAATTATTTCAAGCAGGGATAAAAGGAAGAAAATTGCAAGAAAAGCTTTGACGCATAGTAAGAGCCTACAAATGGTGAGAGTCATTTTGGACAGCTCACTGGAAAACTCTGTGTGACAGCAAGCAAAAAAAAAAAATAGCAGAAGAAAAACTAGTCTGGCTCTCAGCCTGAGACCTGAGAGTGTCTGGAAGTAAAATGTCAAGAAGAAGAGCACTTCTCCCACAAGAAGAGATAGATTGTTTTACAGCCTTAAATGTACTGGTGTGAGGAGGGCTACAAGCCAGTGCCACTCTATGGCCTTTAAAAATGTATGGCCATTACCCCACAGCCTCACCCACCCACTGTGTCTGCTGGTTATTATAGTCCTTTCTTTGTTTTCAGTTTTCTTCCGAGACCTCAAGTTAAAAGCTCTGATGAGGTTTGAAGTCTGACTGGGTTTTGCTCTGGCTGAAACATCAGGTGCCTTTTCAGCAAGTCTTGTACTTGCTTCAGAAGGGAACGTTTGTTTTCAGATTATATTTGAAGGCTACAGCCTATATTTCATTTTAGTTCAAGATCCTTCCTATCTGTTGGGTACAGTTAATCAGGTTTCACCCCTCCTGTATTTCTTCTCATCTAGCTTGGGATGTCTGTTGGTCTCTCTCTCCCTTCAGTGCACTTATTCCTCTTTCTAGCTGTGACTCACACTCAGCTCATCACCTCAGTGGCCTGCTCTGTGCCTCCCCTCAGCTCATCACTTAATTTTCAACAGTCCCACCACACAGGCTCCTCTCCACATGCTTCTTACCCAGAGGGAAACAGATGGTTGTAGGTAGGCAGTATGACTGGGGGGGCAGAGTGCCTTGGAAGGCAGAATAGAGAAGTGCACGTGGTATGATGCTTGATTGGAAATGGCACAAAGCAAACGGGCTGTAGGGATCCAGCTTCACACAAGCATTACAGGACTGATTTTTTTATTGGGAAAAAAATCATGAGTCCATTAAAAAGCAAGCAAACCATGAAATAATGTGGTGATTCACACCTGCCCACCTCTAGCCATAAGGAGGCATGTCAGCAGGTGGAGAAGCCACATCTGTTCTCCATCTCATCAGCCCCTGAAGGAATAACACTGAAGGCTTTCAGGAGGCTGAGCCTGCTACAGTCAGAGCTATCTCATATAATGCAAAGCAGTCCTTGAAATCCCCACATCTATTCATCCCATATCCTTCTTTTAAGTACATTATTGAACACCCTCCGCAGTTTCCTCTGTAGCTCAGAGCAAATCAGCTCTGTCCTCTTCAGCCCAGCCGGCCACCAGACTGTTCCAGTGTCACTGGAAGTGCACCAGTCTTTGTGACCCTGTGGACAAGGCAGCTCAGAGAAGACATCACAGACTAAGTTTCCTTACTGCATTCCTCTCTTCACCTTCCTGCACTACCAGCTCTGTATCATGGGGTTGCCAGGAAAGGAAGAAAAAAGAAAAGAAAAAAAAACTCTGATACTCTCACACCCCAATTTTCTCCATCTGCTTGGTCCTCAAAGGCTCGTGTGTAAGTTCATCTGCAATCCTCCCCACCTCAGGGTGACTATTTATGCATCAAACTTTCTCTCCAGAAGCATCTGAGCATCCCAATGCAATCCCAGCTGCCCTGCCACCTCCCCTCAGGGCCAAACAGGATGCATTACCATTAAAAGATATTTAAACGCAGTTTATTAAGAGATTCAGTTTTCCTTTCACCCCTAACTGGAAACTCTTAGTATTAATCACTTCTTAATTCATGTGAATTGACCTTTGTGGGGAAATATTAATGACATATGTGGTTTTGCTTCTACCATGATCAAACCCTGAGAACACAAAAGCCAAGGCCAAGCAAGGAGAAATGTATTTCAATATTTACTTTGGAGGTGACAGAAAATTATCAGTGAAGAGTTCTCTTCCACTTAATGTTACCTCTGTTGATGCAAACAGTGAATGACAGCAAGGTTTTCACATTCTCTAAAGCCTGGGTCTCTGACAGAGATGAATTGACGCTCGCGATCAACTCTTAACTTCCATTCCTTGTAAATTATTAGAATAAATGTGACAACAAAAAATCGCTAGACCTTCACTAGGTAATGAAATTGTGAGTAATGGGCAGCACATGATACTGCTTGTCACACCACCTTGATTGCTTTCTGGATGGATTAACAAAATTAGCAGGTAGCACAAAAGCGGTGGGTGTCATACTTAAATTATGGCAAGGCGTCGATAACGTGTCACATAAATACTGTGTTCCAAATTCACCCAGGCTGATTTGGAGGTGAGTGCTCTCCCAGGAGTCACAAAGTGACTGAGAGGACACTAATGACAAAGGGAGGAGAACAATCAGCCAGGGAAAAGTGTTTAATAAGGCACTGGAGGAACCGTGCTATACAAGGCTCCACTGCAGGATGCTGCCGCCTGCACGTAGGTCCTTGTCTTGGGAAGGGAGGAGGCCAAGGAGGTGCCTCTCTCCCTGCCTTAATCCGACAGGAGGCAAAGGCTCCCAGGGACTGACTCAAGGAGAGGGAGAAGAGAAACTCCTGGCCTAAAGCTAAAGTTTTGTCCTACATCAGTTTTAAACTTTCTCTGCTTTTGCCACGAAGAATAAAGTGGGGTCTTATATTAAGAACCTTCTGTCCTTTCACTCGTTTCTTTTTCAGAGCCTGCACCTGCACACAGAATATTTCAAGAGGAATAATAAATGGGAAATTTGATCAAAGAGACATTTTATGGAAATTGGCTTGGGTAGTGTCCACTACCCTCACACAGATAACACAGTTATACTTAATAAGACTTAAATAATACATATGATGGTAAAAAATTCTTGGATTTTATACCAAAAAGAAAACACTGGAGGATATTTAAGAAGTAGGATTAAAGGCCTTAGCATATCCATGAAGTTCCAATGTGGTTATGTAGAACATACAGACATTACCAAAATCACGTGCACATTACATACAATACACATAAGATTTCTTTATAAGCTACAACTTGCTTTTACGTGGAATTGTAACTCTTGATGGCTTGTACTGATAATCTTGACTTGTCTGCACTTTTTTTCCCTTTTTCCACCTATGGAATAACTGTCACAGTTTTTCCACTGGTGGTTGGATGAGAGGGTGTGATAGCTCAGGTTGGGTCATGTGCATCCGACACAAACATATTGACATTGTTATCTATGAAAAGATTTCATACACACAGGATGGAAAGATCAGTGCTTTGCAGGTGGTCCTGAATAGTACTTAAACACATAGCCCCTCCCAAGATATTCCAATATATTTGCTCCAAATAGTGATTATGGAAGTCAGACCAAGCTGATAAAGCAGCACACCTTATGAAATCTCAGGTAAGCAACTAAGAGAGGCCATCATCTACAGGTTTTTTCTGGCAAATAACAAGTGCCAACCATTATGCCAACCATTTAGCTTATCACCCTGACTTACCTCACCTCCCTGGACCAGTTAGATTAGTGATGAGCATTAGAGTTGCTTTACAACTCATTACCTGCTCTTTCATTCATTTACTCACTAATTCACCAAATTTCAGTCTTTTGAACTGCAGCTACCAGCTGTAGTCGCTTCAAACCACAGAGGCATCCTTGTGGAGACTTAGTCCTGCCTAAAGCTGCTCTCAATACTGCTTTTGAGAGGGATTGTGCCCCAGCTTAGTGTTGGTCAATGCTGACCATAGCACCACAGGCAGCTCTTGGGATGACAGACACCCTGCTTTGAAACTCTTCAGCAGCTGTCTTAAGCTACATTTAAACAGAACATAAATCTAATTAAAACATTTCTGGCCCGAAGTCTAAAATTACCTGATTAAATCCTGAGGTCTAAGAGGTTGAGCCACCTACTTTGGAAATATCTTCCCTTCTGCCGTGCATCACGGTGACACAGCTGATTTCCTGCAACAGCCACAACAAGCAGTGTGCTGGAAAACAGAGGAACTGCTGCTGTGCAAAAGGAAATTGTGAATTACGTAAAAAATGCAAAAGTGTGGAATTATATTACTTCAGCTGTAGTGACAAGATAGGAAAATACAGTAAACATTCATGTGACTGAAATACAGCAGCTCATGTGAGAGCCATCTGCAATCTGAGAAATGGTTCCTCAAAACACAACGATCTTGAAAAAGAAATCAGATGAAAGATACTTGTGAACTTGCAGGCAGCCTCACAAGGAACTGAAAGCCATTATCCTGAAAATATTCATGAACTTGCTGAACTTTACCTGTGAAAGTCATCTTGTATTCATCTTTTATATAAACTTATTTAGCAGAGTGATACATTTTCACCCAGCAGCATGCTTAAATAGTCCTTTTAAATACATAGTGTGATTAATTTTCTCTTCCTTTTGTCAATCAGCCCCAAATGGATCCTGGTTTTCCAGAAAAAATGTTGAACAGCTTTCACTTAATAGACTATTCTCAAGACACTTATTTCAGGGACCTCCTCTTTGTGAGCTGCTGCTGATGACATGCACCTGAATGGCACTGGTCCCAGTCCCTGAACAGGTGACTGAAATACTAGGGTGAGAAAATAAGGAGTACTTGGTCTTTGAGCAGCACTGGTAGAAAAAACTCCTGCTCCTGTCAGTGGCTGTCAGAGAAAGAAGCAGCAGCCAGATGTGAGCCAGTCCCAGAGACAGCAGGAACAGCCACTGCTTTGACACCTGAAACTCTCAAAGGGGCCTTCAGTGCAGAGGGAGAGTGCAAAGGACAGCATGGGATGCTCCCTGCAGCAGTGGAAGATGCCTGCTCCCATGCTGATATTGGAGGCAGTCAGTTAATTAAGCTGAAGAGCTATGGAAACACTTGATTGCATCCTGCATAAGTAACTCCCTTGAGCTCACCTCACCAGCAGCAACAGCAGGCAGCTTTATAGTCAAATTACAGGCAAACCAGAAAGTGTTAACAGAGCAAATGGGCGGTTGTGGGAGTCACCGATCAAGCTTTCACCTCTTTCCAAATGCTGCTTTTGAGCAAAGCTCTCTCACTACCATCTCATCAGATGCATCAGCTTCTTTGTGAGTGGCACAAGCTATTTCCTCTCCATGCTGGAGAAGCTCCCTGGACTGTGAGTATTTCAGTCCCAGCTTCTTGAGAAACTGAATGAGAAAAACAATACCGTGATGATAAACCCTTGAATGTCCCAAGAATCACTTCATTCTCCCAAGAAAACAATTTTCCTACTGAGAAAACAATCCTGGAGAGTCAATGTGATGCCGAGTAAAATTCATATATAAAAATCACAAGTTTCAAATATGTATATACACCTATATGTATGCATGAGTTAAATCACCTGATCAATTAAATGTCTAATTTGTGTTTCTGTTTCAGTAACAAATAAGTGCCTGCTCTAGAAGAATCAATAAGTAATTTGAGAGTAGAAATCTCATCACACTCATTAAATTTGGTATGATTTATAATCAGGAACAAGGGCTCTGTATATTGGAAGTCAGCTGCAAGAGAGCCAGGGCACTTCAGAAAGTTCAGGCAAAAAGTCCCAGAGCCTTGACAACTTCTTAGAAAGCAAAGACTTTAATGGGAGACTTCAATCCAAGACTTCAAGAGGCCTTCTTCTGTGTGAACCTCCACTCAAAGAGCGTGCAGCAGAGTTCCAGGCATTTAACTGCATGTGAACGCTCCTTACTCATCACCAAGGCCAACTGCTGACTATAAATATTATGACTATATTATCTTTATTTCAATTCATGAAAGTTTTTAGCTGCCTTCAGAAATATTGTGCCTCCTTATTCTCCTTTTTTTTATTTAGCAAAGGAGCAGACACTAATCAAGTAGTAACACCAAGCCTGATTCCTTTGCTGGTGCTGTGCACATACACAGCACTCTACTGTTGCACTTCTGGTAAGGCATTTCTAAGGTGCAGAAGACTTCCCGTGTCTTGTTTCCTCTCTTCCTTTCCTCTGTAAGGCTGATTCTTTTTGGAGTGCACAATAAAGCCAGGCTTCCCTCGTTAGGAGCTGATCAAACTCTTCAATCACACTCTACAAGAAAACAGATCCTAAGGCAAAAATCTTACCCCTGAGCTGACTGTACAATGTGTTTCCTCATCTTTGCTGGCTCACATTTATAGAATGCAAAGTCCTAAACCTCTCCTCCAGAGACGATTTACACTGCTGTGAGCAAATCTTTCCCATCCACGGCACTGGTGTCTGTGCGTATTCTACAGGTAGAGGACAAAAGCCAACTCAGAACCTCTCAGTTCTGCTTTGCCTGTACCCCACTGCCTCCTTTGTGGACCCAATATTATCCCAATCTGCTTGTTGTGCAAGTAAGAACTGAGAAGTGAATCAATATCATCTGAATAATACCCTCTAGCATTCACAGGAGGTGTGTGATGCGCTCTTCCCAGCAGCACTCCTCCCTCTTCCCAGCAAGGTGTCAGAGAACAGCTCTGCAGGACCCTGTAGACCCCCAAGAAAGGCAATGAGAAGGCTGTGCTTAAAACAATGAGGAGAAAATTTCCACGATGAGACAAAAATACTTCAAAAACTTGCATCTTTCAACATCTGAAATATTTCTCCTTGAGACTGTGTTTCTGGTTTAGCTGATATTTGTGAAGTAGAAACCATTTGCTGCTCCTGCCTTTCAGCAAAGACAGCAGTAAAGTGTACAAAGTACTCCTGGACTGTTCAGAAATATGTTATATTTCTAGAAATTATCCCTTTATGTCTTTGAAACATCACCACAGTGATTCATCATAAACAAGCAAGTCTAAAAAAAAGTGAAGCTATACCTTAGCAGCTTAACATACATTTTGTTAGCACACACTGGAGTTATTTTGATCAAAGCAGACCTGACTCATGACTTTACACTACAGGAACAGGTTGGAGTTTACTGGAACTGAACAATATCAATAAACCACAGCAGTCATATTAAGGCTTTGTGATGTGGTAGCATGCTGGGTTTATTAAACCTGGCATAATCTCTATTATGCATCAGGCAAGGGTAATTGGGTAGAATTTTTCAGGTTTTAAAGAAATGCTTTAAAAACAAAGAAACCTATCAGGAAATAAGGAGATTAGAACAGTTTTCTACATAAATGGTGATGATTTTTTTCACCAAAGAATCTTCTCTTCAGAGCTCTGGCAAGCTGCAGAAATCCAAGTTCTATTTCCAGACTTACTAGGTTTAATTGTGCTTTTAACACATTCCTGCTTTGACTGAAAAGCTCAGTTTTCCCACCCCAAGAGCTTCCAGTTCTGACTGAAGAGATGTCAATTTTCTAACTCTCAATAAAAATCCTATTTTTCAGGGGGAGATGGAGCCAAAATATCAATGGAAAATTATGGCACAGAGCAGTTCCCTCATCACACAGGCCAGTGCTCACATTTCAGCAGCCACTGCAAAAGGGGGAGAGGCAGGTAAGAAGGGAGGGGATATTTCTGCACGTTTCCATAGAATAAGCAGGTGGACTAAAGGGTGGGTTTACTACTCACAGTACATCAGTAAATTACATCTTGCCCAGGCAGGTTACCTGAATGCAATCAGTTTTTCCATCTACAAAGTAATAAAATATTCCTGCAGAGGTGAGCCAGGCTCCACACTAAAATGATTACCAGATCTTTGAGAACCTCCAAACGTGACTGACAAATGCAAAATGAGATTTTATTCTCAGTTTATAAAGAAGGCACTGAGACAGGTGCCTGGCTGACAGTGAGGGTGTGCAGAGCAGAAGCACAAGCATCAGGCTTTGATTGTTTCACAGATGCACTAAAAACAAGACATGAAAGCAAATGCAGCCTCAGAGACAGACTAAGGCAGCCAGCAAGCAGCAAGGGTCATTCTTTCTCAGCAAAATCTCCCAGTCAGATCTGCCAGAGCTGCTTGCCTAGACTGTAGTTACTGGTTTAAATTTGTTTTTATGCAAAACAATGTCATTATCCCATCATTTTTATCTTTCTTTCTCAGCTTCTTTGGGTTTGTTTGGGTTTTTTTTATATCTCTTTGCAGACTTGGACAGGTGAGTTCTCATTCCAGACCAGAACTGCTCCTGACAGTAACAGTATTGGCTCAACCAAAAGGAGATGTTATCAGCTGGGTGATGAATGCTCATCATGTCCATACAGTACTACCCAAAATATAACCAATGTACCCTTTTCTCGTGTACAACCATCTACATAATGTGAGATCAAGTCCAATCCAGCATTGGCAACAGTCCCACCTCAAGCTGGAGAGGAGACCAGAAGACTTCCACAGCTCCTTGCTGATCTACATAGCTGATTCCACGAGCATGGAGCCTCTGCTACCTGTGCAGAGCTTGTGGGCTGACCTAAGAGGCCCTCAGCCAGAGACAGGGTACACTGGGTAACCGTCACCCAGAGAGCAGGGCTAGAGCAGCATCCTGTGGGGGTTAGAGACTGGAGGGGGCAAGTCACTGAGTGACAGTCATTCGGATTGACTGAGATCTCTGGAGACCTCTGCTCCACCCCCTGACCAAAGCAGGGCCAGCTCTCAGGTCAGACCAGGCTGCTCAGACCTTACTTTAGTCAAGACTTAAAAACTGCCAAGGATGAAGAACCTACTTCCTTCTGGAATCCTCCAAAATTAAATCTGTGGTGGTGAACTAAGAGCCATGGATGGTGGGTCTCCAGTTGTGGGAGCCACCACTTCTCCATCTCTTCTCAGTGTAGCAATCAGCTCTCCTATCTCTTTGCCCTATAGGTTTCTAAATGTACAAGGGCAACTCAGACTGCATTACTATCTGGGCATTAACATAACAATGTCACAGGGAAGGAGTCAGCCAGAGTCTGAACAAAGGGTTGACACACAGGGCCCCATGGAATGCAATCCATTTTAACCATCTGCAACTTCAATGGACCATCTGTGTCTCCTGAAATTTGTAGTGCACTGTAGTCCCCTGTCACCTCACACTTGAATTCCTAGAGAAATTGTGTCCCATTTCTTCTTTTCTCCATTACTGTTTGACTTGCATCCACAGAACAGAACTTCAGCAGAGGAGGTCTAAGGTCCTGCAAAGGCAGCTGAGACTGGCTCAGCAGGACCACTAATGCCGGGGGGTGCAGAGGCACAACAGGCAAGAAAAAGAAATGACCAACAACTTCTGTAACAGAATAAACATTTTAGACTGAACATTCAGATTCCAGTTTTTATAAGACGTGAGCCTTCAGAAGGGATTTGTACCATGGGGAAATCGAGTGTTTTGTCAAAAAACCACTTAACAAGCTAAGCTGGGAATAAACCAGCTGGTTAGATGCCTTCAGGGCAGGTAGCCTGGAAATAACATTCACTCAAGGATTAGACAAGAAGGATGGACTGACCAGCTCTACTGACATCCAATCTCACACCCTATCCACAGGGGCAGCCTTCTACATAAACTTAATGAAAGATCTACTGCAGAGAAAATATGCCCATAAACTCACATTGATCTGAATTTAATATACTTGTGAAAAATTGTTGTCTGGGGGGCAGTGTCAGTACTATCAGTATACTAGGAGCAAGCACTGAGGAAATTATTCCATTGGCATCTTGGAAAAAAAAAAGAAAATGCACAAGAAACATGCTTTAGTGAGATGCTTTATAAACAAGCAGTGAGAAATATCTCGTGTAGGTTTCCTGATGGAATAACTGCTAAAACAGAAGTCAGCAGAGACTAAGAATCAACAGAGCACTTGTGATTTTGAATGTTAGAATCTCTAAATTGACCTGAAAGCAGATAAACAAGTGATACATTACTTGTAATTGTTTCCTCAACTGCATGATAGAAACCATAGTTGCTTTGGTAAATGAACCAAGAATTTCATTGGAACTTCCTCAAGCGTGTTTGTGCTCTAACTCATTTGTGAGAGCCTCTTGCAGCACCCTTCAGCCCCCCTGTGACAGGAGTCACAGCATCCTGTCAGAGAAGCTGGGCTGAGTCAGGCAGCGAGGTCAGGTTAACCGGAGCAAACACCTGGAGCCAGCACAGCAGGCTACATTGGCAGCTACATAAACATAAGCACCAGTTCCAGTGGAGCACAGCAAAGTGAGGTGGAGAAGCTCTGAAGAAAAGATTATGTACTGGTGCCAAGAGAAGAGTTAGAAAAAAGAAGAGAGGAATAAAAAGAAGAAAGGAAAGGTGTTTTGGATGGTTTGGCTCAGCTGAGATCTTGGGTAAAGGTACAAGGGCTGCTGTCTCAGGTGTAGGTTTGCTTGGGATACCACTGCCATACCTTGAATATTGGCTTTAAAAACTTGAGCCTCCAATGATTCTTTTTCTGAAGTCTGAAGACAGCATCGCACCTTAAAGTGTCAGATCTTTTTGTTGTAAAATTCTGGCAGGGAAGCGCACTGTTTGCACATCCATGAAATTCAACTGCTCTGATAGCTTTGGACATTTCTTTGCCTTTCAGCACACAAAGACCCTTCTTCTCTGATACCTGATCATTAGCTCTTGCTATGCCTTTTCTCCTCTTTATCTGACTTTCCATGCAGCTCATTTGCAAATGACTTCTCTCTCCCCAGTCATTACTTGTAAGTTTTGCCAAGCAAAAAGCAAAGATTTGAAAAGGGGCTCTGGTAAGTACACATCTGTTTCCTCAAAGCAGCCAAGATCTAAAACTCTTAATAGAACAGCTGTCTGTGTTAGATTCCTTGCTTTGGACAATGCTTTGAACAAACTCAACTTACCTTTCATTTCATAGGCTTGTTCTTTCCTGAAAAAGAAATAACTTGATAAAACATTTGCAGTCTCTGCCAGAGTAAGCAACATCTGAAATGCTTTATTGATGAATGGAAGTTCTCAGATTATTTTTGGTGCCATGACATACTGCTGTACATAACCCAGTTTGGAACATAACTGACAGCCTCTGGCATCTTGGAGATAAGTAATACCAGCCAGCATAGAGTAGTGGACTGTGTCTCGTGAGTAAAACAGACTCTGGCTGGAGCTTTGGGAGAGAAAATCTGTGGGTTTTTTTTTTCTAATAATCATGCTGTTAGTGAATTTTTAGTTTCTTTTGATGCGTATGCAGCTTTTGAATGATTATTTGCCTTTTTTGCCACTGGTCTTTGCCATTGACACACTGGGAATCACTAGCCAGCCTATCTGAGGATGTGAATGAAAAGCAAGTTGTCTAAGAACAAAAGGGAGTTCAAATACATGAAGCAATTTCCTGGGCTGAGTAGCTGTCCCCTATCTCCATCACCTCAGTGTGAGAGGCACAGAAAGAGAAGGAAGCACATCCCTCCCCAGCTGCTGAAAGAGCTCTGCGACACCATGCCAGCCCAGGGTGACAATGACACATCAGGGAAGATGTCTTAACATAGGAGGAAAATGAGAATAGGCATCTGCACCCTCCTATACTACTCTGTCATCCTTTAGTCTCCTTTAGTACACCCACATCTGTGTGCTGTTGCTATGGACTTGCTACAGAGGAAGCCTCTGGCTACTTTAAGCCACCAGTGTGTAAGTCTGTCAGATGCTAACAGCAATCACAGGCAGCCACTGCCTTGAAAGTGTTAATTTAGGTTTAGCAAATCAGTTGCAATTACTCTTTTATGGAGCTTTCAGCTGTGCATGATGAATACATTCTATGTATCTTTGAAGGGAGACCACAGCACTATCACATTATAAAATAGTTTTCTTCCAAATCTGAAACTAAAACAAACTGGAAAGCACGGCCAATAGACATTTCCTAAGTATCTTTATGCAACATAAATAGGGAAAAATCCTGTCAGAACCTATCCTTATGTACGGAAACTCACCGAACAGATGCTATGATCCCTAAGGAGAGAAGTCATTCCGATGTCATTCACAAAGTAGAATGATTTGAGTCTGCACACTTAAAAATTCTCTTTTTCCATATCCTTCCATGTGGAAGACAAGGCAGACAAACGAAGTTAGCATCTTACCAGCCGTGCAGGCACGTTAGCTGCACACACTTCAGAGCTGCCAAGCTGTATAGGTGTAGTCTGAGGGTGTACTTCACAGCCACTTGCATGGCAGCATGGAGACCCTTGCCATACGCTTGCATGGAGCTACCTGAGGTACTGGGGTCTGACCCAGCCTTGGAGACTCTGCGAAAGGCAGGAACCCAACCCAGAACTCAGTGCCGACACAGACCCACCAGAGAATCTGGCACAGAGCTGAAGACACCTTGCCACAGCCAAGTGCCATCTTCCAGGAAGATCTGGACATGATCTGGCCCTTAGTCATGGAAAGTGTAATTTCTCCTAGCTCTGTGTTTTTAAGTCTTGGTTAGGAAAACCATGTTTCCCCTTCACCTACCTGGAGCATTTTCTGTATTTTAAGCACATTATCAATCCCAGAAGTGACTGAAAGTCAAGCACATTCACGTACACTTCCTTGAATAGCTATATACCTGAGCAGTTGGTTCTGGTCCTTTGGAGGACAAGAAGTTTGTCTGTCATGCCATCCTGAAAACAACTGAGACCACATCAGTAACAGCAGAGTGTAAAGTCTGATATGGCTCTTGAGATAATATCATTGCTCTGACACAGTATATGTAATTGTCTCTGGGAAGATGGTTTAACTAAAAGGGGAAAAAAGTTTCTTTTCAACTTTCTTCTACCTCTCATCAAATAAAATGCAGGTGATGCAGGATAATTCATCTCACTGGCCTCAGTAGTTTCTGCTCAAAGCATTTGTCATAATATCCTGCTTCATTCTTTGTCTTTTTGTTACTGTGGAATATCAAGACAATGCTAAGCTGCATCAGTGCAGCTAGCCTTGGGGTCTCATGTCTTAATCCATGTTGTGACACCTGGTCAACCTTTACATTTT